>CM035132.1:161709103-161901603 GCA_020205605.1 Panax ginseng | reverse complement strand
GTGTTAGGGTTGGGATGATGTTCCGGTTTGTGTTAGGGTTGGGCTAAATCTTCAAGAGTTTGAATAGTCCTTTCCATTGCTCGTCCGTTTGAGGATGATAAATTTGAACTAAATCGTAAATCCGTGCCCATAGCTTTTGCAAACTAACCCAAAATCTTGAAGTGAATCTTGGGTCTCGATCAGAAACTATGGATACTGGCATACCATACAGTCTTATAATCTCATTTATGTACATACGAGCAAGATTTTTAAGTGTATAAGTTTCTCGTATGGGTAAGAAATGAGCAGACTTGGTCAATCTATCGACAATGACCCAAATCGCATCTATGCCTTGAGAAACCTTGGGAAGACCAATAACGAAATCCATGGTAATGTGCTCCCATTTCCATTCTAGAATTTTAAGTGGTTGCAATGGACCTTTTGGCACTTGATGCTCCGCCTAGACTCATTGACAAGTTAAACACCTTGAGATAAACCTCGCTATTTCTTTTTTCATATTGGTCCACCAAAATGTATGTCGAAGATCACGAAACATTTTGGTATTCCCAGGATGGATTGCAAACGGTGTGTTGTGTGCCTCCATCATGATTTTATACTTCAAGTCAGAATCGTTAAGAACACAAAGTCTGGAGTTGACTCTAAGTATTCCTTCTTCATCGATTCTTGCTTCCGTAATAGCACATTCTTTCACTTTCTTCCTCATACGCATCATCTCCGTGTCCGTCAGAGGCGAGCGACTTTAACTTTATCGATTAAAGTCGGTTCTACTCGTATATTTGCCATCATCACGTGGGTCCCTGGAGTCTTTAACTCTATCTCCATTTTTTGTAAGTCTTACAAAATGGGCCTTTGTATTGACAATAACGCACTCGTACCTTCATATGATCTTCTACCCAATGCGTCAGCTACCACGTTCGCTTTTCCAGGGTGGTATTGAATGGTATGATCATAATCTTTGAACAGTTCTAGCCAACGTCGTTGCCGTATGTTGAGTTCCTTTTGGGTGAAGAAATATTTGAGGCTTTTATGATCCGTATAGATCTCCACTTTCTCACCATATAAGTAATGCCTCCAGATCTTTAGTGCGAAAACAACAGCTGCCAACTCTAGATCATGAGTAGGATAATTCCTCTCATATTCTTTGAGTTGTCGTGAGGCATAGGCTATGACTTTTCCATGTTGCATGAGATCACATCCTAACCCTTTGCCTGAAGCATCACTGTAGATGACAAATCCCTTCGAGCCAGATGGTATTGTCAAAACAGGTGCTAAAATGAGTCTTCTCTTGAGTTCTTGAAAACTCTTCTCACATTCCTTGCTCCAACCGAATTATGTATCTTTTTGAGTCAGCTGAGTTAATGGAGTAGCGATTCGAGAAAATCCTTCTACGAATCTCTAATAATAACCAGCTAAGCCGAGAAAGCTACGTACTTCAGTCACTGATTTAGCTTGCTCCCAGCTTTGAATTGCTTCAATCTTTGTCGGGTCAACAGATATTCCGTGATTTGATATCACGTGCCCAAGGAATGCCACTTCCTCAAGCCAGAACTCGCATTTCTTCAACTTGTCATAAAGCTTGTTCTCATGAAGCTTTTGAAGTATCAGCTTCAAGTGTTGTTCATGATCTTCACGACTTTTGGAGTAAATGATGATGTCATCAATAAAGACGACCACAAAGTGATCTAAATATTCCTTGAATACTCGGTTCATCATATCCATGAAGGCCCATACCGAGTTCTGAAAGTTGTCTTTGGAATGTCATCGATTTTAATCTTTAACTAATAATATCCGGAACGAAGATCAATCTTTGAAAAGAATTTGGTGCCTTGCAACTGGTCAAACAGGTCATCAATACGTGGCAATGGGTACCTATTTTTGATGGTGACATTATTCAACTCCCGATAATCAATACAAAGTCGCATACTCCCATCTTTCTTCTTTACGAATAAAATAGGAGCACCCCAAGGAGACGTACTAGGACGAATGAAACCGATGTCTAACAGTTCCTGTAGTTGGGTTTTTAACTCCTGAAGTTCAATAGGAGCCATTTGATATTGGGATTTGGAAATAGGTTTTGTACCAGGTTCAAGGTCGATACAAAATTCAATTTCATGCTTTGGGGGCAGGCCAGGAAGTTCTTCAGGGAATACGTCAGGAAATTTATTAACAATAGAAATATCATTTAAATCTGACGTATTTTTGTTTAAATCTGTGACATGGGCTAAGAAAGCTTGACATCCGTTTTTCAATAAATGAATAGCTTTATGGCTTGATATGACGGTGATTAACTTTAGTGGTTTGGTTGCTTGAATTCGCATAATAGGTTGGTTAGGAATATAAAAGCTAACAACCTTACGAAAACAATCAATTTTTGCATGATGAGTAGTTAACCAATCAATCCCTAAAATCACATCAAATGCAAGTATTTTTAAGAAAATAAGATCGACAGGTAATGTGAAGGTACCGATTTGAACCAAACAAGACTTATAAATAGCGGATGTAATGAAGGTTTCTCCTAACGGAGTTTCAACATATAAGTCAAAGTCTAATTTCTCCGGAGTTAAATTTAAACGTTGAGAGCAAGTAGGAGAAATAAAAGAATGAGTAGAACCAGTATCAAATAAGGTATAGACTTCACTAGAGTTTATGATAAGCTTACTCGTGATGACCTCGTTTGGGTTCCTTGCTTTCTGGGAGGTCACGACAAACGCTCTCCCTTGAACTACTGGTTTTGAAGTTTCTGGAACGGCTTTTGGTTCCTCCATCCCAGCTAGACTTGGCTTTCCTAAATGACAAAATCGAGCTAGGTGACCTTCTTTTTCATAATTGTAATATATTTTGGACTGTTGCACACAGTTTGAACTGATATGTCCCTCCCCTCCGCATTTGAAGCATATGATAGGTGGTCGTTCTCCTTCCTTAACAACGGGTGCTGGTGTTGACGTCTTTCCATCATTGTTGAATCTCCTCTTCTTGAAATGTCCAATTTTATTATCTTGGCCATGATTACCACCGAAGTGGTTAACATTTATGGCATGTTGATTCCCTCCACGTTTGTTGTCATCGCATCAATGACTGCTACCACTAGTATTATCGATTTGTCGGTTGTTCTCTCTTAGTTGGGTTGACTCATTATCGCGCTCCAATAACTGAGTCCAATTTACAACATCCGAATACAAGCAAAGTTTGTGAGAAATGAGGTATTGATGTATCTCGGGTTTCAAACCTCTTAGAAACATTCGTGTCATTCTCTTCTCATTATCAACTAAGTGGGACACAAACCAGGATAACTCGGCAAACTTGGCTTCGTATTGCAACACGGTCATGTTGTTTTGCTCCAGTTTAATGAACTCTACCTCTTTCATGTGACGAATACTTTCGGGAAAGTACTTGTCGTTGAACAGTTCTTGGAACTTCCCCCAAGACATCTTCAGTACGGCAGGTTGACTATGCTTTATAGATTTCCACCAATAATCTGCCTCTGCTCACAACATGAAGGTGGCAAAGGGAACCTTTTGCTTCTCGGAGCATCCCAAGATATCAAATATCTTGTTGATCTGTTTTATCCACGTCTCCGCCTTCAGTGGTTATGGCTCTCCAAAAAACTCTGGTAGTCCCAGCTCCTTGAACTGCTTAGCGGTGACCGTCCGAGAGTTGCCAGTGTTTCTACTTGCATTTTGAACAGGAGCCGCTCTCGCCTGATGTTGCATGAATTGCATAAAGCCTCTAAACATTCCATCGTTCAACATTTGATCGGTGTTGTTGTTTTCCTAAAGATTATTGTCTTCCTGTTGTACATTATCCTGGGTATTGATCTATGGTGACTCAATGGTCTCATGTGCTCCATTGTTATTCTCAATATGCTCGGATGTCATTTTTAAATACTGTCACAAAACAAGGGTTAATTGACATGTCACATATTATCCCTATACTCTGACCGACCAATTAAATACCAAATAAACTTAGGTAGGTCATATTAGCGAAGGAATTCGCCGTCTCTCCCCTCCTAGTTCTTGTCTCACATCTCAGCCAGGGATCATATCCTTAAGCTCTGATACCAACTATGATGCCCCCAAAATAGGTATACATCACCCATCTTGAGTCGCCAAATACATGGTATAAAATTCAAATACAATTTAATAATACAACTGTCGTGTAAAATACGACAAAACATAAACTGAGAGTTTTAATACGAATATTGTCTTCTAGACAGTATTCAAACTCAAATGGAGTCCTTAATACATTTATTATCACGCTATTTCGTAGAATAGTGAGGACTACTAATGCAAATATCTGGACCGTCACTCCATTCCCCGACTAGTCTCGGCTAAGTTTTCATTTCCTGAAGAGAACAATGAAAGTAAAAGGGTGAGCTCAACTAGCCCAGTAAGAAATGTTATGACTAAGATAATGCAGAATAATTTATCGTTAGCCTTCAACAGTGTTAAACTGATAAAATATAACAAACATCAAGTTTAACTGCAGCGGAACAAGCAATCCATTAGAAGATTCAAGTAGAGCATGAAATCTACTATCTTCTATGATTTAAAAGGTTTTCATCACTTTTATCGCTGAGACTCAGCTTAATAAATAATCCACATCATTGAATCACCCTTGCACTACGGCTAAGGATATTCATTAGTATCACAACCACAAATTATCCATGCACTATGGGCCAAGGATATTCGAGTTTTCACCGATGGTCATGATCATGCCAACAACTGTCCATCAATGCACTATGGGCCAATGAGGACTTTTACCACATCATTTGTAACGTTACGGTCATGATTATACCGAATAATCCATGGTCATAATCATACCAAGTCCATCTATGCACTACGGCCATAGATGACTTTCAACATAATATAAGCATGAGGATGATGACAATGATATAAGAATTCAATTAAAAGAAAGCAAAGGATAAATTTTTAAAGATTTATAATTTAATTTATCCAGAAATTAATAACGTCCAAATTTTCAACATGATACTGCTTTGTGGAGTAAAATTCAAGAATAATATTGTACCAAAAATTATTTGGACCGAAAATGAATAAATTTTTATCATGAATAGTACCCCCAGGTGAATAGTACTCGAGTGAATAGTACCTCATGAATAGTACTTTGGGAATAGTAACCCCATTTATAGTACTCTGGCATGAAAAAGTTAAAACTTATCAAGAATGCTCAGAATAATATTTCAATAAAAAGATATTGGATGAAGCGCAAATATCAAGGATATTCTACTAATTTCATGGAGTATAGAAGCCAAAACTTTAACTAAACGAGTATAAAATTCGAAATCTGAAACGAAATAATATTACTTACATACTACAGAGTATGAAAGAAAATATTATTTCAAGCGAATATTGAACAAAAATAACATCCCTTACCTTGAAAAAAAAAGTATTCCAATTGGTATAGCGGGGATATTCTTGAAGAAAACTTATACTGTTTTCTACGCTCAAAGCTTCCTTAAACTCTAAAGAAATACGCTCAATATTATAGAAGAAGAATTCTCTGATTCTGGTGTATTTTCAATTCTAACTAAGCATCCTATTTATTGGAGAATAGAAGGGGCAGTGTGTAAGGAAATTCACGGACGAAACATTCACAATTCACGAGCAATGCTTTGAAAATTTTTTAGACGTCCGTTTTATAAATATAATATTATAATATTCAAGTAAAACAAATAACTTTATATATAATATAATATATTCTATTTTTTTCATAAGAAACAAAACTTATTATATAATATATATATATATATATATATATATATATAATCTGATAATCCTCCGTGACAATATAACTCCTTCCCCGAAAATTAAAAAAAACATGTGGCCCCTCCACATGTTATTATCATATATATATATATATATATATATATATATATATATAGAGAGAGAGAGAGAGAGAGATAATGCCCTTACATTTACGTAAACCTTTCTCTCTCCCCCCTCCCCTTATTTCCATTCTTCATCCCACATGTGGGCCCACCTTTATTATATTAAATAATTTTCTACCGATTATTTTGAAAAATGGGTAAATGTAGGTCCATAAAATAAGCAAAATTTACATCAAATACTTCATAAAAATCCCCTCAATATTTTAACAACATTTATTCATTATTATTATAATTCGTAATATTTAACAACCAGGTCGTTCCAAGGAAAGAGGAGGCTTTCCAATAAGGATTTCTCCCTATTGGCGCGCAATTAGGTGACCAAACCTCTCCTTGACAGAACTTCTAGACATCGTCAATATTACAAATAATAATATTAATAACTTTGTCGTCTCAATTATTGATTTAATAATATAAAATATTATGCAGATGATACTGTGATAATAATTGAAGCAATAATATGAGAGATATGATACAACAATTACTGTAGAAATAATTGAGTATAACTGAGTGACTTCTCACGTAAGCATCAATAATCAATACCGTGTGCTACTATGCAACCACGCGTATTACTGTTCTTTTATCACCGGGTATTTCAACAGTTTAACGGTAAACTTCCTCCGTTATTTTCATAAAAAAATATTTCTATCGTTTTCTCATTCCGACAATAATTACGTTGTGGGGTCCACCAATGATTGCGTCGTCGTACAAATATTCCTGTTAAAATAAATATTCCCCGACCAATCGAATACTATATAACAACTTGCGTACTTTGTAAAATTTATAAATATTACCCACGACTATAATATTATATCAAATTCACTCCTTAATATTCAAAAATGATATTTATAGAAAATTCATCTTTATTCATAAAAGTTGGGGTCTTACAAACATTCTACAGATAAAAATCTGGAGGATAAAAATCACACTGTTATAAATAAGTTCCTTATAAATAAGAGACTGGGGGCAATGTTGGAGTGTGATTATTTGGGTCTAGCCAAGGTGTGACCTAATTTTTTTAATGGTCTAGATTTGGTGTTGACCCATAATATATTTATTTTGACAGCGAGAGAGTCCTTATTAAAATAAGATTGTGTTTTCTTATTTGGTGGGATAAGGAGGTTTAATTTGGGAAGGAATCTATCATCCATTAATTATTGTTATAAGGTGGTTCTACAAAGGACTCCTACTCCTAATTGAATTTGGGTGGATATGGCATCAATAAATACAACAAAAAGAGGGAACACAAGAGATACAACACAAATACACAACTTGTACTCCCAATATTATTATAGTGGATTACTCTCTTTCTCTGTGGTTTTTTCCCAATTGGGTTTCCATGTAAATCTTGTTTTCATACTATATCAAATACTTCATCAATCGTTAGCGCGATTTTGGCCTGCTATTTTGGTGATTTCGTTAGGCGTACAAAATTTGGCGTTAACAAGATCCATTCAATTAATGTTGTAGTGACACATTATTTGAGACATTTTTTTCAGATAAAAAATTTAAGACTCTTTGCATCACCCTTTTTATTAATAATAATCTATTTATACATAATAATTTTTAATAATTATTAAACTTCAAAGAACCTAATTTTAATTCAACGAAAATCTTTGCTTACTTGCTCATTTAGGACTCCCTTTGCTCGTTTGTTGTTCTTATAGTATTTTTTTCATTAAAGTTGTAGTCATCTCAATCACTGATTGCTCAAATTAGTAGTCTCAATTGCCAATGATTGGTACGCTCTTGCTAAACATTCACAATAGGATGGTCTGGTCTGGTCTGGTCTAGTTTATCAGACCAGAATATACCTTTGAGTTTAATCTAGCATGTCAGGGTATGTCTTGACCGTTAAAATACAATCTAGTTAAGCCTAGTAGGTCTAGTCCATCCCCTCCTCTCTTTTTTTTAATTTTTAATTTTTTCTTTAATGTTAAATATTAAAAATATAAAATGTAAAATATAAAATATAAGCTAGGAGAATTTTGTAAAAAAGAAAGTTTTAATGTTGAAATAGACTATTTACAAGAAACTAACTTATTATTAATATTTAACATTAAAAGTTAGTTTGTTGATGTATTAATTAATATTAATATTAACATTAAAAATTAGTTTATTGTTATAAAGCCTTGACCATAACTTTGCTAGGTCAGTTCTCAGGTCAGACCAGGCCCAATACCATGTTAGATTGGGCTTTTTTTGCAAGGCGAACCAGGCCAGATTTTATCGTTAAAACCATGGCATTTTAGACCGGTCCAAATTAGATCGAGCCTTGATCAAGACGGGCTCAGCCCAAATTCAGGTCTAGCCCAGACCTAATCCAAATCAGGCCATAGATCTCAGGCCTTATTTACTTGAGTGCATTCAATTATAAAGTATAATTTTCCTTATTTACTTGGAAATTAGAAAAATAGCTATATAACACTTATAATCTGTTTGATTACAACATTAGAACGAGAATTTGAATAGGAATGATAATGAGAATGGAATGGAATGAGAATTCCTATTCATATATTTGGTTAGAGAGAGAAGTTGAATGATTTTAATCGATTGAGTTTTTTTTTTTAGTTTGGCCATTGGAATGAAATTGTGACACCCCCAAAATAGGTACACAAAACCCATTCTGAGTCTCCAAATACATGGTACAGAAAACAACTACAACTTCATTATTACAATTGTCGTGCAAAATACGACAACACATATTCAGTGAGATTAATACAAATATTGTCTTCCAGACAATATCCAAACTCAAATAAGTCCTCATTACAATTATTGATACACTATTTTACAAAATAATAAGGATTGCTAAAACAACTGTCTAGAACCATCACTCCATACCCCGACTAATTCCCGCTATATTCTCGCCTCCTGAGAAGAAAAATGGAATAAAAAGGAAAAGGGTGAGCTTAACTAGCCCAGTAAAGAATATTATGACTAAGATAATAAAAAAATAATTATCGTTAGCCTTCAATAAATCAGATAAAATATAATGGATAACAAGTTTTAGATCAACAACTGTAGTGGAAACAACAATTCATTAGAAGAGTTAAGTGGAGAATGAAGTCTACTATCTTCTATGATTTAAAAGTCCATCATCAATATTTTATTCCTGTAACATCAATCAATATACATCTTGAATCAAATATTCATCTTTGCACTACGGGCCAAAGATATTCATTTGTATCACCAGTTAGTCATGTTCATCTCAACACCTGTCCATCTTTGCACTACGGGCCAAAGATATTCATCAGGTAATCATTCATGTTTGCACTACAGGCCAAAGATATTTAGTTATATCACCATTTAGGATTGAGGATAATAAAAATACTTTAAAGAAAATGAATCCAGAGAGATAAAGGACATGATTAGGGATTCGTAATTAGTTTATCCAAGTTCAAGAATACTTCATAATAATCAATTGTGGAGTAAAATTCAAGAATGAAGATCAAAACATGGATACAATCAAAGATAATAACCATAATAGACAACTTGGACAAAGAAAAGAAAATTTAATTTTTCTATGAATAATGTCGTATTCCTGAATAGTGTCGTATACGTGACCCCGGCACGAAAAGGCAAAAATTTCACAAGAAAGATCATACTTCGTGAACAGTACTCATGAATAGTACCGTATTCATGAATAGTTTCGTATACGTGAATAGTAACCTCGACATGAAAAGGTAAAAATTTCATAATAAAATTCGTACCAATATTTCGATATAATGATATTGAAAAAAATAATATCATTTATAAAAAAATAACATCCCTTACCTCAAAAGAACAAAACTTCTAACTAGAATATCAGATATAATACTGAAGGAAACTTGCACTGAATAGTAACACTCAAAGTATTTAAACACTCACAAAAATAAGCTCGATATTATAGAGAGAGAAATTTTAGATTCTGGTGTGATTTTCAATTCTTACATAAGCACCCTATTTATAGGAAAATGTTTAGAACACCAAAGCAGAATATTTAATAAAATATTAATATTTTTAAAAAATTTCTACGCACACCTCGTTGACCAAACCATCAGCCCACACAAGTGGGGCTCACCTCACAAAAAACATTTTTCTTTTAAAAAAACATTTATAACTCCAAAAATTAATTATTCCGGAACTTCAATAATTCATAATAAATAGCCATTTTATCAAAAAAAAAATTAGATCTTATGTCTATTCCATAGGAAATTTAATTCTCTACAGCTTTGTAGAAGAAAGTTTTTCCAAATTTCAAACGAAAAAATGACCAAAATTCACATACAGATGATTTTCAACACCTCTATTCTGACAAAATACTTATAAAACACCTCAGCATTAATTCCTTCATAAAATAAATATTTCCTTATTATTTTTATCAATAATTAATTATTCACAAATAATATTACAGAATCACAATAATGACAACCAGGTCATTCCCAGGAAAGAGGGGGCTTTCCGATAAGGATTTCTCCTTACTGGCGCGCAATTAGGTGACCAAACCCCTTTTATAGATAGAACTTCCTTAGACATTGTTAATAATGTTATCTAATAATATTATTCAAATAATATGAATTAATGTGCATTGACAATCATTGAATCAATAATATAAAATATCAACGCAGCAATTATTGAATCAATAAATTAAAATATTGAACAGTAATTACTGTAACAATTATTGAGTAGTGACTTCTTACGTAAGAATCAATAATTGGTGCAATATCGTGACCGTGTATTACTGTATTTTAACCACGGGGTATTCCAACAGTGTTAACGGTAACAACTACGCCGTTATTTATAAAAAACTTGTACTTGTCATTTTTTCATCAAGCTTTTTTTACATTACGGGGCCCTAAATGGTCATGTGCGTCATACGAATATTCCCCGACAGCAAGATTATTCTATGACCAAACGAATATTCTTCGACAACAATGAATATTTTATAACCACTTCCTTATTTCAAATATTTGCGCATTTTACCCATAACTAACCATATTAATCAAATCAACCCTTACTATTTCAAAATAATAAATAGAGGAATTTTAATTTTATAAAAATTGGGGTCTTACAACCTCCCCTCATGAAATTTCGTACTTAAGATTGATGTACATTGATGTCATACAAAGCATCATACATCTCCGCTGATATGGAGTTTGGTGGAAACTCCTCAGGATCCTTCTCCTCATCATCCTCTTCTACCTCCTCAGAACTATTCTCCTCGAGGATCGGTCCACAGCGCATCCTCTTGGATCAATCGCCTCCTCCACGACTACATGAATATCTCGAGGTTCATCATCTATAGGTACCGAGGTATCACCTCTCTAACAAGACCTTTGGATCCTTCTTCAGTAGACATCCTGACAACAAAATGTTTTAAGTTTTTCTTAATATTTTCGATACTCGCGAGCACATAAGTTATTAACACATAGCACATAATGTCTTTTGTTATTTAGCTTCAATGGATACCTTACTCCATTCCTTAAAACTCGATAAGAGTTGAACACCTCTATATTTTCTATTTCCTTAAAGGTTACTTCCTAAGGTTTCCCCACCTAAGGTTCATAACCTAAAGCTTTGATACCAACCTGTGACACCCCCAAATCCAGGTACTTCATTCCCACATGATTTGGTGCTCACTTATCTAAACTATTACATCTACCTACCCATTAATAAAGGATAAAGACATAATTTAAATAACTTAAACAATAATCTTTCCCATTAAAGGGTTACATCATCATCTCAAAATAAATCCCAGGTAATCTAACCTTAAAATTATTACATCAGTTTGCAGAATACATCATAAAATAAAACAAGTCTTGAAACATAATTCATTAAAATAAAATTCTCATAAGTCTTCATCATTTGGACATCTTGTCCTTGCCTTTGCTAGTCGACGGCTCATCAATTTTCTCCACTTTAGCTGCAGTGTTAATTGGAAGAGTGAGTAAACAAATGCTCACTGATATAGAAAGTAGCAATGATGGTAACATAAGAGTGAACAACGAAAGCTGAATAATAAAGAACTTGTTCTATGAATCAAAATAGAAAACAAGTTCAAACTTTAATTATCTGGGGGTCTTAAGACCACGAACTATGTCCCTGGTACCTAGGTATTATTACCCAACCTTAACAGTCATTTAGACTATACGGACCCTTCTCAACGTACTTAGGGGGATCAGCCCTTCGTACCATGTATTGTGCACAAACATCTAAATGTTACACGTACAAAATCCCCTATGTTAGGCTGTTCGTCTCAGTTTGGATTTAGAATTTCCGCACTAAAAAAGGTTTAGTTTTGAAGTAGCTTATCAGTGTTTCTAGAATTTTAGAACACTATTCGAATATAGATTAATTCAATTAATAAAGGTTTACTTACTACCTGGAGGTTTAATACAATGATAAAGCTTTAAACAAGGTTATCAAAGTTAAAGATTGAATAACAATAATATATAATTGAGTAAACATGATATACATGCAAAGCGCTATAGAAGATTTAAAACAATCTCCCTTGAATCAATGTATTAGAACAATATATGTTTTGAATAATAATTAGGAAACTAAATCTCGCACAATATATGTTCATTTAATTTAATTATTTTCTTAAATATTAAGCAATTGATTTAATTTAATTATTTCTTAAATTAAATCCTTCAAATAAAATTATCAATACATAATTTAATTAACATTAATCAATTTAGTTCTTCAATTAATTCACCATAAATCATCGATTATTAATTTTCCTCAATAAATAAATTATTTAAAATATTTATTTAATTCAATAAATATTTAAATTAAATTACAAATTTCTCGATCGTTACATCCTTCCCTCTTTAAAAGGATTCTGTCCCCAGAATCACAACTCAAAAAATTTATTCGTTACATTCTTCCCTCCTTAACAAGATTTTGTCCCCAGAATCGCTATACAAGATCAAGCAAACAACTGAGGATAATTCTTCATCATAACGCTTTCAAGTTCCAACGTAGCTTCTTCAGTATTGTGGTTCCTCCAGATTACCTTAATAGAAGGTATCACCTTATTCCTCAAGATTACTTTTCTTTTTTACATCAACAATTTGAACAGGGATTTTTTCATATGACAAATCCTTCTCAAACTGTAAGGGCTCATATTCTATAACATGTTTATAGTCAGGCTTATATGGTCTCAATACCGAAACATGGAAAACATTATGAATATGCTCTAACTCCGGAGGTAAAGCTACCTCGTACGCCACTTCGCTAACTCGTCGAAGCACTTCGAAAGGTCCTATAAATCTAGGGCTCAATTTCCCTTTCTTGCCAAATCTAATTTTCCCCTTCCAGGGAGACACTTTCAAGAAAACATAACTATTAACATCGAATTCCCTATTTTGGCGATGTTGATCGGCATATTTCTTCTGTCTATCCTGTGCAGCTATTAATCTTGTTCGAATAACCTTGATTATTTCGACAGTCTGCTGTACCAATTCTGGACCCAATAGCTGACATTCACCAACCTCATCCCAACATAATGGAGTTCTGCATTTCCTGCCGTATAACGCTTCGTAAGGCAGCATGCTAATACTCGCGTGATAACTATTATTATAAGAAAATTCCACCAATGGTAGATGATCATCCCAATTTCCCTTGAAATCCATGATACATGCTCTGAGCATATCTTCTAGTGTTTGGATGGTTCTCTCACTCTGTCCGTCTGTCTGAGGATGGTACGTTGTGCTCATTTTTAGCTGTGTTCCCAAACATTCTTGTAGTCGTCTCTAGAAATTAGATGTGAAACGTGGATCTCTGTCTGATACAATAGACAAAGGTACACCGTGTCTTGACACAATTTCCTTCACGTACAATTTTGCTAACCGATCTAGGGTAAATCGAATCTTGATTGGCAAAAAGTGTGCTAATTTCGTTAGTCGATCAACAATCACCCAAATGGCGTCATAACCTTGCTGAGTCGTTGGAAGACCTACCCCAAAATCCATTGTGATATGCTCCCATTTCCATTTTGGTATCTCCAACGGTTGTAACAATCCGCTTGGCCTTTGATGTTCAGCTTTGACTTTCTGACATGTTAAGCATTTCGCCACACACTCAGCCACATCCCTCTTCATATTCGGCCACTAAAAATGATGTTTAAGATCTTGGTACATCTTTTTACTCCCAAGGTGAATCGAATATCATGAGTTGTGAGCTTCATTAAGAATTTCTTCTTTAATCTCTGGTACTGGCGGAACCCAAATTCTCCCTTCGAATCGAAGTAACCCTTCCGAGTCGATTTTGAATTTGTTTTCCTCACCTTCAGATATCTTCTGTTTTATCTTTTCGCAGTCTTCATCTTAAAGTTGTGCATTTCTCACTTTATCTACCAACGTTGAACTATTTTCTATCTGGAACAACTTTTCATCGGATTCTATCGGATATTTAATTTCCAACTCCATCTTAGCTATTTTTGACACTAACTTTTCTTGATCAGTTAACATCATTAACTTCTCCCGTCCCTTCCTACTTAAGGCATCAACAACAACATTCGCCTTTCCGGGATGAAAGAAAATCTCACAATCATAATCTTTGATCAGCTCCAACCATCTTCTTTGTCGCATGTTCAAATCTTTTTGTGTAAAGATATACTTCAGACTTTTATGGTCTGTATATATCTCACACCTCTCTCAATAAAGATAATGTCTCCAAATTTTTAGGGCAAACACCACTGCTGCCAACTCCAAGTCATAAGTTGAATACCCTTTCTCGTAATCTTTCAACTGTCGTGATACATACGTAATAACTCTACCGTTTTGCATAAGCACACAACCTAGTCCTTTATGCGATGCATCACTATATACCACAAAATTTCATGTATCATCAGGTAACGACAATACAGGTGCAGAGCTCAACCTATTCTTCAATTCTCGAAAACTTTCCTCACACTTCTCTGTCCAAACAGACTTAACCTCTTTTCTAGTTAAATTCATCAACGAAGTCGCTATCTTGGAAAAGTCTTGAATAAAACGCCTATAGTAACCCTCCAATCCTAAGAAACTCCTCACTTCTGACGGTGCCTTCGGCTGATCCCAGTTTATTACAGCTTCCACCTTTGATGGATCTACTGAAATTCCGTCCTTATCAATAACGTGTCCGAGAAATTATACACGTTCCAACCAAAATTCACACTTTGAGAACTTAGCACACAACTTCTCTTTTCTCAACGTCTCCAACGTCAATCTCAAGTGTTCAACATGTTCTTCTTTGGTTTTAGAATATACCAATATATCATCAATAAACACCTCCACAAATTTGTCTAAGAATGGTTTAAACACCCTGTTCATCAAGTCCATGAACGTTGCAGGTGCGTTGGTTAAACTAAAAGACATAACCAAAAACTCATAATGACCATACCGAGTTCTGAACGCTGTCTTCGACACATCCTCTGGCCTCACCTTCAACTGTTGATAACCACTTCTCAAGTCTATCTTTGAGAAATACCTCGCTCCTTTCAACTGCTCGAACAGGTCATCGATTCTAGGTAATGGATACTTATTTTTAATTGTGACCTTATTCAATTCTCTGTAATCAATGCAGAGCCGCATCAATCCGTCTTTCTTTTTAACAAACAACATTGGTGCTCCCCATGGCGAAACACTCGGCTGAATATACTTTTTGTCAAGCAATTCTTGCAATTGCACCATCAACTCTTTCATTTCTACCGGGGCCATTCTATACGGTGCTTTAGATATCGTGGCCGTTCCTGGTAGTAGGTCAATCACGAACTTGATTTGTCGATCCGGTGGAAGACCCGACAAATCGTCTGGAAATACGTCTGCAAAATCTCTTATGATCGGTATTTCTTCTAACTTCGCACTCTTCTTCTGCGTATCGACGATGTAGGCTAAGTATCCCACACATCCTTGTCTCAATAACTTCTTGGCTTGCATCACCGTCAGACAAGTTGCTTGTCGAGGTGACTTGCTGCCATAAAACACAACCTTTGATGGAGTCATAAGGTTAACACACTTCCTTTGGCAATCAATTACTGCTCCGTAATTGAATAACCAATCCATTCCCAGTATAACATCGAATTCACCAAGTCTAAATGGTATCAAATCTACCATCATTTTGTGACCTTTTATAACCACTCCACAATTCCTATATATGAATTTAACAGGAATCACTTCCCTATTCGCAATCTCTATACTTAAGGGAAATTCTAATTCTTCCTGAGGCAAATCTAAATTCTGAGCAAATTCGTCGGATATAAAAAAACAAGTAGCACTCGAATCAAATAGTACATAAGCATTAATACCATTAATCGGAATGATACCTGACACCACATCCTTGGCATAAAGATCACCGCTGCGGTCATATTGAAAGTCCTCGTAGTAGGTCGGCTTGATTGAGCTGGTCCAGTGATAGTTAATGCACCACCACCATTATTGTTTCCTTTTCCTCCACTTGCACTTCCCGCTGTCTTCTTAGGGCAATCACGAGCCATGTGATCCTTCGAACCACAGGTAAAACATATACCTTTCTTCGGACTAAAATAATTCGGTGCAATGTGTCCCTCCTGAACACAGTTAAAACACACTCTCTTTCCCTTCAAACATACTCCAGTATGGTTCTTCCCGCAAGTTGCGCAAGCCTCAAAATTTTTCTTCTGTTGATTTCCTTGATGTCCTCCCGCAGTCGAATTCTCGTTCCACTTCCTTTTCTGACTATTACTTCCAACATTACTACCACCCGCCTTATTCTCATTCTCATTCTTCCTCTTCTTCTGTTCTTGGTTGTACTTGATTAAGGCATCGCTTCCACCTTCCGCGATAATTTCCTTTACCGATACAGCCGCAAATGTATTCAGCTGGAACATTGAAACCTTGCTGTAAAGCCAGGGCTTCAATCCTTGTTTGAATCTTCTCGCTTTACGCTCATCAGTATTGACTTGATATGTGGCAAACCTTGCCAACTCATTAAATTTCACAGCATATTCTGGCACCGTCATTGTTCCTTGCTTTAGTTCCAGAAATTGCACTTCCTGCTAATTTCGAGAACTCGCTGAAAAGTACATTTCAAAGAACATTTCCTTGAATCTATCCCACGCTATCACTCCTTGTCCTCCACGAACCTTGTTTTGCTTGCCACCAGTAGCTAGCTTCAGACTTCAGCATAAACGTTGCGAACGCAGTCTTCTGATCTTCATTAACTCTAGCAACATCGAACACCTTCTCCATTTCCATGATCCAGGTTTGGGCTTCCAGTGGATTCGTAGACCCTTGAAATTCTTGCGGTCCAACCACTTTGAATTCCTTAAAAGTCATGACTTGATCTTGCGGTTGATTCGCAAGTGCACCCGTCAACAGAGCTACCAACTGCTGAACCGAATTAGCGTTGGTCTTATTGTTATTATTAGTAGACCCCTCTGGAGGTGCTTGCTGACGTGGTTGTCTTCTTCTAGGAGGCATTTTCTGTTAAAATATACGCTTACTAGCACATTACTCAACTTCTTGGGTATTTAAAGTTTAACTTAAACATTCAAAGATTAAAGCTTTAACACATAACATTTCAAACAAACTTTGATATTTTATTCATTCATAAAGTCTTTAAAACATACTCAAAATAGCATAACCGCTATAAAATTCACTTTCCTGAACTAAACAAGTTTTAGGATTACATACTCATACTATCCCTTTATTTATCTCAAAATAAGGGATTCACAGTTTATTTATTCACATAATTGACCACATATTATTATCTATCTTATTCTATCTAGGCATATTAAGTCATCGTAAGGCTTCCCGACGCTCTTCCTCCATGATACGCTACGCCTTTCTGAGATCCATCACGAACCACGGCGAATTCTCAAACTTAGGTGGGTAATAGTAGACTCGATCATGGGTCCTATCAATCGCCGAATTAAAAGCATAATCCATCTCTTTCATTTTGGCTTTCTTCACTTGAACCTTAGCCTCAGCACGATCTGCACGTTGAGTCGCCTTCATCCACGCATCCTCTGCTCTTACACGCTTAACTGATTCTTCCTTGAAATCATCTTTCAATTTCTCCATGTCAGTCTTCATCTTCTCGTGTACTGCCAACAGGTCTTCATGCTGACCCTTTGTATGAACCAGATCCCACTCTGTGTTTCCAAGTTTCGAATCAAGTTCCTGAATCTCTGCATCCTTTTGCTCCATTGAAGCGTGATGCATCTCAACCATTTCCTTCAGCTCCTCGACCTCATCCTGTAATTCTACATTACGGTCATACAAAGCATCATACATCTCCGCTGATATGGAGTTTGGTGGAAACTCCTCAGGATCCTTCTCCTCATCATCCTCTTCTACCTCCTCAGAACTATTCTCCTCAGGATCGGTCACAGGCGCATCCTCTTGGATCAACTGCTCCCGCACTACATGAATATCTCGAGGTTCATCATCTATAGGTACCTGAGGTATCACCTCTCTAGCTGCACTGGATCCTTCTTCAGTAGACATCCTGACAACAAAATGTTTTAAGTTTTTCTTAATATTTTCGATACTCGCGAGCACATAAGTTATTAACACATAGCACATAATGTCTTTTGTTATTTAGCTTCAATGGATACCTTACTCCATTCCTTAAAACTCGATAAGAGTTGAACACCTCTATATTTTCTATTTCCTTAAAGGTTACTTCCTAAGGTTTCCCCACCTAAGGTTCATAACCTAAAGCTTTGATACCAACCTGTGACACCCCCAAATCCAGGTACTTCATTCCCACATGATTTGGTGCTCACTTATCTAAACTATTACATCTACCTACCCATTAATAAAGGATAAAGACATAATTTAAATAACTTAAACAATAATCTTTCCCATTAAAGGGTTACATCATCATCTCAAAATAAATCCTAGGTAATCTAACCTTAAAATTATTACATCAGTTTGCGGAATACATCATAAAATAAAACAAATCTTGAAACATAATTCATTAAAATAAAATTCGCATAAGTCTTCATCATTTGGACACCCTGCCCTTGCCTTTGCTAGTCGACGGCTCATCAACTTTCTCCATTTTAGCTGTAGTGTTAATTGCAAGAGTGAGCAAACAAATGCTCACTGATATAGAAAGTAGCAATGATGGTAACATGAGAGTGAACAACGAAAGCTAAATAATAAAGAACTTGTTCTACGAATCAAAATAGAAAACAAGTTCAAACTTTAATTATCTGGGGGTCTTAAGACCACGAACTATGTCCCTGGTACTTAGGTATTATTACCCAACCTTAACAATCATTTAGACTATACGGACCCTTCTTAACGTACTTAGGGGGATCAGCCCTTTTTACCATGTATTGTGAACAAACATCTAAACGTTACACGTACAAAATCCCCTATGTTAGGGTCGTTCGTCTCAGTTTGGATTTAGAATTTCCGCACTAAAGAAAGTTTAGTTTGGAACTAGCTTATCAGTGTTTCTAGAATTTTAGAACACTATTCGAATATAGATTAATTCAATTAATAAAGGTTTACTTACTACCTGGAGGTTTAATACAACGATAAAGCTTTGAACAAGGTTATCAAAGTTAAAGATTGAATAACAATAATATATAATTGAGTAAACATGATATACATGCAAAGCGCTATAGAAGATTTAAAACAATCTCCCTTGAATCAATGTATTAGAACAATATATGTTTTGAATAATAATTAGGAAACTAAATCTTGCTCAATGTAACGAATTAGGTTACATAAGCTTGTACAAACATACGCAAGATAGGTTAAGCTTGCTTAACTTCATAAAGAATGTTAGGAACTTGCACAATAATAATTTAGGAATGGGAACTTGCATTCAATACAAAAAGAATGAAGTTAGAAAGCTTTGCTCAATGTAAAGAGATAAGATTTAGAAACTTGCACAATTATAAAAGCTGAGTTAGAGAACTTGTCTTGATTGTAAGCTACACTAATGAAAAATAATCTCCAATTACCCTACATACATCATTGAAATCGCAGCCACAATTAGTTGTATGAACATTAGCTTTTAGGGCTTAAACCATCATTTAGGTCATAACCCTAACCTAGCACCTAACCACGTAGGTTAATATACTTAACGCTTCTGAAATTACACATTGATCAAATAGCTTAATCGTTCAACTCTATCTTTCGAAAGCATCTCATTTGGTTTCATTTTATAACTTATTTAAATAATTATTTCAAATCTTTACACTTTGCATTTCAACACATTGACATCTGATATTATAGTTTATATCATGTTTTAACATCATTAACATACACGCTAAACTAACATAAGTTCGATATGCCTGACCTGCAAACAAGCAGACCTCACTGTCTCAGTTTAGGGTGTGTGGCAATGCTACATACACTTAAACTTGGGGATGGCGCAAGCTACGCCATTTTTTGCCTTAACACTTAAAAGCATTGCTTTGCAGGTGTTAGAATTGACGACGCAGAGGCAGTAGTGAGCGATGAGATTTTAGCCCAACAAACACAAATTTCGCCCATCAAATAGTGAAATTAGCACATCCAACCGATATAAAACTAACACATACATGTTTCCTCACATATTCATTAACTTAGAACAATTAAACATCAAATTAAACTATTTTAATTCCTTAAATTTCATGTTTTCTCATGAAAACTCCATTTTTGACACCTTTAGCGAATTTGATCACCACGAATTCGTTTTTCAATCAATTGGCATAATTAAAACTGCGTTGTTTTCGTTTCTCAATATATTTTCACAATCCACCAACAAATTGCAGATTATTACACATATAGAGCATCAATTTCTTGTACTTTCTAAGCCATATAATAAGAACATAAACACTGTTATATATAGTCTTTTGCTAACACTCAATTCCCACAAATTTGATAACTAATAACATGTACACATGATAATCAACAGAGTTTTGAAATTCTACAAGAACATGTATTCATCACAATTCTCGTGATTTCACATTGTATCAAAAAGATATACACATATACAACTAAAACTAAAGAATAATAATAGGAATAGTTTATACCTTGATTAGTGAATGCTAGACAAAGATGATAATCTCTCAAAACCACTGTGATCTTCTAAAATCTCTGTGTTCTCTTCTTCCAAGCTCTCTCTCAACACTCTGCTCTTTCTCCTTAGCCAAATACGAGAATAAGAAGAAACTAGACACTAGCCTTAGGTATAATATGCGTAAACATAAACTGAAACCCACGTTCTCTTTCAGTTATAAAACCCAAACAAGCGTCATTTCAAATAAGCCAAAAGCCATAAGGCCTGTTCACTAACCAAAACTCTCCCAACTAAATTATTTTAATAATATTTATATTATAAAGTTTTATGTCACACTTTTAGTTGATTAATTTAAATAACTTAGTTTAGTTAATTTAAATAACTTATAATACTAATAATAAAAATCTTATTATCATTAATAAATAATTATATATCTAATTTAATTAATAAATTAGACACATCAACGTATTTAATTTATTTATTTCCTTTAAATTAAATAGTTCATTTAATTTAATTATTTTCTTAAATATTAAGCAATTGATTTAATTTAATTATTTCCTTAAATTAAATCCTTCAAATAAAATTATCAATACATAATTTAATTAACATTAATCAATTTAGTTCTTCAATTAATTCACCATAAATCATCAATTATTTATTTTCCTCAATAAATAAATTATTTAAAATATTTATTTAATTCAATAAATATTTAAATTAAATTATAAATTTCTCGATCGTTACATACGTACCTAGTGTTTTGAAAAGGTGAGGATACCTCGTTTTCATTTCCAATTCCAACTCACAGGTCATTTCTTCAATAGCATGGTTCCTCCACAAAACTTTGACTTGTGGTATAACCTTTGTGCGTAAGACATGATTCTTCCTATCCAAGATCTTGACAGGTACCTCCTCGTACGTTAAATCTTCGGCTATCTCATCTGGTTCTAACTTAATAATGTGGTTTGGGTCTTTCACATATTTACGAAGTACAGATATGTGAAAAACATTATGAACATGAGACATGCTTGGATATAATACGAGTCTATAGGCCACATTTCCTACTCAGTCAAAAATCTCAAATTGACCAACAAATCGTGGATTGAGTTTTCCTCTCTTCCCGAATCTTGTAACTCTCTTCCATGGAGCAACACGTAACAATACATGATCCCCAATATTACATTCCACAACATTTCGATGAAGATCTGCATAACTCTTTTGTCGATCTTGTGCCGTTTGTATACGTTGTCGGATCATTTAGATCTTTTCGGTGACACCCCCAAATCCAGGTACTTCATTCCCACAGGATCTGGTGTTCACTTAATCAAACATTCATATCTAACTACCCAATCACAATAAAACTGGATAAATAAAACCTTTCCCATTAAAGGGTTACATAATAAAATCTCCCAGGTTATCTAACCTTTAATACAATCATTCAAATGCGGAAATTAAATAAACTTCATTAAAACCAAGTTTAAGATCATCATAATAAAAATCTAACATCTCAATCAAAGTAAAATTACAAGTCTTCATCACTTGCACATTTTTCCCTTTCCTTTGCTAGATGAAGGTTCATCTACATTCTCCTCTTTAGCTGCAATGAGTTTTAAAATATGCAAGAGTGAGCAAAACAATTGCTCACTGGATACAATATGAAATCAACAGGAGTATAGTAATAATAACTACCAATAATAGGCTCATAAACAATGAATAGTACTCTATCATCAATAATCAGAAACTAAAATCCAAAATGTGGAATAAATATAACTGAGGGTCATAAGACCATGAACTATGTCCACAGTTGCGAGTAATCTTTCAACTCCAACTTTAATCAAATATAAGACTATAAGGACTCCTCATACTTAGGGGGATCGACCCTTACGTACCATGTATTCTGCACAAACATTTAATGCTACGCGTAAGTTAACCCCTAATCATAACATTAGGGTTGTTCATCTCAGTATTTAGAGTACAAGTCCGCACCAAAGGAAGTTTGGTTTGGATAAGCTTTCAGGGTAATTTGGAATTCAACGAACATCAACTAAGGATTAGTTGAATGAAACCAAGAACATTTTACTATAGAATAATCGTGATTGAATCAATCATAGTAAACTAAAGTCATGCTTTAGGAATAATCTAAGAGCATACAATTTGAATAACTATAACACCTTTCTTGAACAATACTAAGCCAATGTTAATTAGAATTGAATACTAAGCATGCATAACAATTTGATCGATAAAAATGTTCAACATTAGAATATATAAATTTACATGCTAAACAACAAGTTAAATACAAGAATAACTTGCTCAAGAATAACTTACATCATTATATCATAATCGAATTGAAAACCATAATTAGTTCAACAAGATAAAGGATTAGAAAAACTTGCTCAAAGAAAATTTAAGCGATTACACAATTCTAAAAGTAGAGTTAAAGAACTTTCTCAATGTAAAAAGAAAGTTTAGAAAACTTGCCTTGCTCGTAGGCTAAACCAAATCAATACGAATCACAATATCCTATAAACATATGTCATCATGACATAATTAGTCATTACCATCTTACAAACATAACTAAGTACGTTCATCATTTAAAATTGGATTTTTAATCACATAATCAAGTTATAACACAAGTTAATTGTTAATAACATACTTATTCATAGTATAAAAAATACTAAAATCAACATTTTACAGTCCTACTATCATCACATAACAATTCCTTAAAATTTCAAGTACAAAATCAACACCGCGAGACCATTCGCTTTAACTTTCACATGGCTTATTTCCACGATTCTACTTGTGGGTCGTCTTTGCAGCGTGGGCATGGCACTACGGTGCAGAGATCAAGGCTACAAGGTCGCATTTGCAGGCGTGAGCATGGCGCTATTCTGGCGCCCAAAAAATCTCTGAAGTCGGCGTCATGGCATACTTAATTGCGAACCTCGGCAACAAAGATGTGAGAAAAAGCCAATTTTGGCCTACAAGCTCGTTTCTAACAGACCAAATATCAAGTAAATCCTACAACAACTTCATGTAAATATATTTCACAAACTCTAAACATGATTCTACCCATACAACCACATAAACAACAAAATTAACACACCCAAATTCATTGTTTTTGGCTAAAACTCATTTTTTTATATTTCAATGAAAATCAACACTGCAACTTTTGTTTTTCAACCAAAACCACTAATTCAAAGTGTCTTTATCAATGATTATACATATTCTAACAAATTAAACGATCAATTTATCAACTAAACCACTAATTCACCCTCAATTTCTACTTTAAGCTAAACAATAAATTTTCATAAAAACTCTTTGTAAAAACATTTTCTTCACAAACATATACATAACAACAATTCTTTGATTATAACCCATGAAAATAGTTTTAACATCACTATTATGACATATAAAGCCACATAACAACAAAAATTCATGCTTACACAAAGATTCGACAGAGAATTTGGGAAGATAAAACTAAACTTTTAAGAACTAAAAGGAATAGGAAATACCTTGATAGAAGATGATATGGCTAATCTTTTCTACTCTCAAGCCTCCTTCTCCAATCTCTAGCCTTCTTTTCTCTCTTCTTTCTTCTTTTCTTCTTCTCTGAGTTTTCTTTCTTCTCTTTAACCTCTCTCCTCTAACATACGTCTTAACCAAATAACGTATATAGATATTATATATATTAATTATATAATATAATTATAAACATAACTGATATCAGTTATGTGAATTTTAAAATCAAAAACCATAAGGCTTGTTTGGTTAACCACTTAACAAAATAACCCATTAATCCTAACACCTTGTTTGGTAAAACTCAAATAAATTAAAGACTTAATAAGCAATAGGCCTTGTTTGGCAAAACTAAATTAAAACTCCTTTAAGTTATTTTAGTAACTCCTTTATAACAAGGTTATTTGTCACACATTAATTTAATTAAATTAATCATAATAACAATTTATTAAATCACTTCATCACATAAACACATTCATTAAATATTTAAATAATTCAATAAATATTTAATATCACAATTAAAATTTTAGAATGTTACATTTTCTATAGTCATACATACCAACTCTGGTCCCAACAATGTTGCTTCACCCACCTCATCCCAACATACTTGAGAGTGACACTTCAGTTCATACAATGCTTCGAATGGAGCCACACCTATACTTGCCTGATAATTGTTGTTGTAGGAAAATTCCACCAATGGTAAATACTTATCCCAACTCCTTTTGAAGTCTAGAACATAAAGTCTCAATAGATCTTCAAGAGTTTGAATAATCCTTTCTGATTGCCTATTCGTTTGAGGATTGTATGCCGAACTGAATCGTAAATCCGTGCCCATAGCTTTCTGCAAGCTAACCCAAAATCGTGAACTGAATCTTGGGTCTCGATAAAAAACTATGGATACTGACATACCATGCAATCTCACAATCTCATTCACGTACATACGAGCAAGACGTTCAAGGGAATAAGTCTCCCGTATCGGCAAGAAATGTGCAGACTTGGTTAACCTATCAACTATAACCCAAATTGAATCTATGCCTTGAGAAACCTTTGGAAGACCAGTAATAAAATCCATGTTAATTTGCTCCCACTTCCATTCTGGAATCTCAAGTGGTTGCAATGGACCTTTTGATACTTGATGCTCCGCCTTGGCACGTTGACAAGTTAAACATCTTGAGATAAACTCTGCGATCTCTCTCTTTATATTTCTCCACCAAAATGTATGTCAAAGATCACGATACATTTTGGTACTTCTAGGATAAATTGCAAATGGTGTGTTGTGTGCCTCCATCATGATTTTGTACTTTAAATCAGAGTCGTTAGGAACACAAAGTCTGGAGTTAACTCAAAGTATTCCCTTTTCATCGATTCTTGCTTCTTGAATAACACCTTCTTGTACTTTCTTCTTCATACGCATCAGCTCCAGATTTTTAGCTTGAGCAACTTTAACTTTATCAATTAAAGTCGGTTCTACTCGTATATTTGATATCATTGTGTGGGTACTTGGAGCCTTTAACTCTATCTCCATCCTTTGTAAGTCGTACAAAATGGGTCTTTGTGTTAACAACATCGCACTCGTACCCTCATACGATCTTTTACTCAATGCGTCAGCTACCACGTTTGCTTTTCCAAGATGGTATTGAATGGTATGGTCATAATCTTTCAATAGCTTGAGCCAATGTCGTTGCCACATGTTGAGTTCCTTTTGGGTGAAGAAATATTTGAGGCTTTTATGATCTGAATATATCTCCACTTTCTCCTCATATAGATAGTGCCTCCAAATTTTTAATGCAAAAACGACTGTTGCCAACTCTAGATCATGTGTAGGATAATTCCTCTCATATTCTTTGAGTTGCCACGAGGCATAAGCTATGACTTTCCCATGTTGCATTAGAACACATCCTAAACCTTTGCCTGAAGCATCACTGTAGCTGACAAATCCCTCCGAACCTGATGGTATTGTCGATCTGGTCTGAGAAATGAGTCTCCTCTTGAGTTCTTGGAAACTCTTCTCACATTCCTTGCTCCATTCGAATTTTGTATCTTTTTGAGTCAGCTGAGTTAATGGAGTAGTGATTCGAGAAAATCCTTCCAAGAATCTCTGATAATAACCAGCTAAGCCCAAAAATCTACGTACTTTGGTTACTGTCTTAGGTTGCTCCCAACTTTATATTGCTTCAATCTTTGCTGGGTCAACAAATATTTCATACTTCGATACCACATGCTCAAGGAATGCTACTTCTTCAAGCCAGAACTCGCATTTCTTCAACTTGGCATATATCTTATTTTCACGAAGCTTTTGGAGTATTAGCCTCAAGTGTTGCTCATGATCTTCACGACTTTTGGAATAGATGAGGATGTCATCAATAAAGACAACCATAAAATGATTCAAATATTCCTTGAATACTCGGTTCATCATATCCATGAAAGTCGCAGGAGCATTAGTCAATCCAAAAGACATGACTAGGAATTGGTAATGCCTGTAATGAGTTCTGAAGGCAGTCTTTGAAATATCCTCAGTTTTAATCTTTAACTGATGATATCCTGAACGGAGATCGATTTTTGAGAAGAATTTAGCACCTTGCAACTGGTCAAACGGGTCATCAATGCGAGGTAGTGGGTACCTATTTTTGATGGTGACATGGTTCAACTATCGATAGTTAATGCAAACTCGCATACTCTCATCTTTCTTCTTTACGAATAAAACAGGAGAATCCCAAGGAGATGTACTAGGACGAATGAAACCAATATCCAACAACTTCTGCAGTTTTGTTTTTAACTCCTGAAGTTCAATAGGAGCCATTTGATATGGGCTTTTGGAAATGGGTTTTGTACCGGGTTCAAGGTCAATACAAAATTCAATATCACGCTCTGGGGGTAAGCCAGGAAGTTCTTCATGAAATACGTCAGAAAATTCACTAACAATATAAATATTATTCAAATCTGACGTATTTTTATTTAAATCCATAACATGAGCTAAGAAAGCTTATCATCCATTTTTCAATAAACGAATGGCTTTATGGCTTGATATGATAGTGATTGAGTTTAGTGGTTTGGCTGCTTGAATTCGTATAACAGGTTGGTTAGGAATATGAAAACTAACAACCTTATAAAAATAATCAATTTTAGCATGATGAGTGGTTAACCAATCAATACCTAAAATCACATCAAATGCAAGTATTTTCAAAGAGATGAGATCAACAGGTAATGTGATGGTCCCAACTTGAATCAAGCAAGATTTATAAATAGTGGATGTAATGAAAGTTTCTCTTAACGGAGTTTCAACAGATAAGTCAAAGTCTAATTTCTCAGGAGTCAAGTTCAAGCGTTGAGCACAAGCAGGAGAGATAAAAGAATGGGTAGAACCGGTATCAAATAAGGTATAAACTTTGCAAGATTTTATGATTAGCTTACCCATGATCACATCATTTGGGTTCCTCGCGTTTTGGGCAGTCACGACAAACGCTCTTCCAGGAACCGCTGACTTTGACGTGTCTGGGACAACCTTTGGAGTCACCATCCCCACTGGACTTGGTTTTGCTACAGAACAATCTCGAGCTATATGACCTTCCTTTCCACAGTTATAACACACCTTGAATTGTTGTGGGCAGTTTGGGATGATGTGTCCCTCTTTCCCACATTTATAACATATGATCGGCAGTCGTTCTCCTCCCTTAGAAACAGTTGATGCTGGTGTTGACGTCTTCACGTTGTCATTGTTGCACCTTCTCTTTTTGAAATCCCCCCCCCCCGACTCGCTTCTTCTACTATCATGGCTACGATTACCACCAGAGTGGTTACCGCTTCTGTTCGGATATTTTCCTCCCCGCTGGTTGTCATTGCTCCGATGACTTCTGCCACCAGTACGACCCTGGTTTTGGTCCCCCGGTTGAACAGACTCATTATCTCGCTCTAATAATTGAGTCATGTTCACAACATCTGAATATAGAGAAAATTTGTGAGAAATGAGGTATTGACGAATTTCAGGTTTCAAACCTCTTAGAAACATCTGCATCATACGTTCCTCATTCTCTACCAAATGAGGTGCAAACCTGGATAACTCCGCGTGTGACGCCCCCAAAATAGGTATACATCACCCATTCTGAGTCGCCAAATATATGGTACAGAAACAACTACAACTTTATTAATACAATTATCATGCAAAATACGACAACACATAAACTGTGAGTTTAAATACAAATATTGTCTTCTAGACAATATCCACACTCAAATAAGTCCTCATACAAATTATTGATACAATATTGTACAAAAATAGTGAGGACTACTAAAACAACTTTCTAGAACCATCATTCCACACCTCGACTAGTAGTCATTGCATTCTCGCCTCCTGAGAAGAAAAATAGAACAAAAAGGAAAAGGGTGAGCTCAACAAGCCCAGTAAAAAATATTATGACTAAAATAATATAGAACAAATTATCGTTAGTCCTCAACAGGGAAAAATCTGATAGAATATAATAGACAACAAGTTTCAGATCAATATTCGCACCGAAAATAACAATTCATTAGAAGAGTTAAGTAGAGAATGAAATCTACTATCATCTATAAATTTAAAAGTCCATCAT
Source organism: Panax ginseng (assembly GCA_020205605.1). Lineage (NCBI taxonomy): Eukaryota > Viridiplantae > Streptophyta > Magnoliopsida > Apiales > Araliaceae > Panax > Panax ginseng. The sequence goes on along the minus strand of CM035132.1, from coordinate 161,872,638 downwards.
TAATATTTTATCCCTATAACATCAATTAATATTCATCTTGAATCAAATATTCATCTTTGCACTATAGGCTAAAAATATTCATCAGTTGGTCATGTTCATCTCAACACATGTTCATTTTTGTACTACGGACCAAAGATATTCATCAGAAAATCATCCATCTTTGCCCTACATGCCAAAGATATTCAGTTATATCATCATTTAGGACTGAGGATGATGAAATTTTTTTTAAAGAAAACGAATCCAGTGAGACAAAAGAACAAATATTAGGGATTTGTACTTCAGTTTATCCATGTTCAAAAATACCCCATAATATACTATGGTGGAGTAAAATTCAAGAATAATGATCAAAACATGGATACAATCAAAGATAGTAACAAAAATAGACATCTGGGACAAAGAACGAAAATTTAATTTTTTCTGTGAATAGTGTCGTATTCGTGAATACTGTCGTATACGTGAATAGTGTCATATATGTGAATAATAATCCCGACACAAAAAGACAAGAATTTTACAAGAAAAATCTTACCAATATTCCGGCATAATGATATTGAAAGAAATAATATCATTTTTTTAAAAAAAATAGCATCCCTTACCTCAAAAGAATAGTACGTCTAGTTGGAATATCAGATATAACGCTGAAGGGAACTTGCACCGTATAGCAACACTCAAAGTATCAAAATACTCACAAGAATACGCTCGATAATATAGAGAGAGAAAACTTCAGTTTCTGGTGTGATTTTCAATTCTAACATAAGCACCCTATTTATAGGAAAATGCTTAGAACACCAAAGCAGAAAATTTAATAAAATATTAATATATATTTTTTTAAAAATTTTTACGCACACCTCCTTTGATTAAAACATCAGCCACTAAGTAGGGCCCACCTCACAAAATAAAAAAAAACATTTTTCTTATTAAAAATATTTATAACTCTAAAAATCAATTATTCCAGAATTTCAATAATTCATAATAAATAGCCCTTATATCAAAAAAAATTCAAACCTTATGTCCCTTCTATAGTAAATTCAATTCTCTACAACTTTGTAAGTTTAAGTTTTTTCAAATTCCAGCGTAAATTGGAAGAAATCCACATCTGAGACGATTTTGCAAAATTTATAATCAAATTTCAGTCAAAAATGGGGCCCATCAACATGTTTAACATGTTTTTAGCATTTATTATAACAAAAATACTCTTCCTCCTCATTTATTCATATATCACACATTCATTGTAAAAATATCACCATTATTATATTATTATAATATAATAATATATTTTAATGAATTATTTTATCAGAAAAGATAAAATATCAATTTTTAACAATTGTCATTTTCTAAAAATTCCTCCATTTCTATCCACATAAATAAATATATTCCTTATCATATAAATCAATAATTAATTATTCACAAATAATATTACAGAATCACAATAATGATAACCAAGTCGTTCCCAAGAAAGAGGGGGCTTTCCAATAAGTATTTTTTCTTACTGGCGCGCAATTAGGTGGCCAAACCTCTCCTTAGACAGAACATCCTTAGACATTGCCTGTGAGACCCCAAATTTTAAGAATAAAGATTTAATTTTCTCGAAATATATTTTTCAAAATTATGGTGTGGATTTAAGATAATGTTATAGTTGTGGGTAATATTTATAAATTTTGCAAAGTATGCAAGTTGTTATATAATATTCGATTGGTCGGGGAATATTCGTTTTAATAGGGAATATTCGTACAACGGCACAATCATTAGTGGACCCCACAATGGAATTATTATCGGATTAAGAAAACGACAAAAATATTTTTATGAAAATAACGGCGGAAGTTTTACCGTTAACTGTTGAAATACCCGGTGTTAAAAGTACAGTAATACGCAAGGTTGCATAGTAACACACGGTATTGATTATTGATGCTTACGTGAGAAGTCACTCAGTTTTGTTCAATTATTGTTACAGTAATTGTTGCATAGTATCTCACGTTATTTGATTTAATTATTGTCGATATTTTATATATTATTAAATCAATAATTAAGATAACAAAGTTATTAATATTATTATTTGCAATATTAACGATGTCTAGAAGTTACGCTAAGGAGAGGTTTGGTCACCTAATTGTGCGCTTGATTGGGAGAAATCCTTATTGGAAAGCTCCTCTTTAAGGAGCGACACAGTCGATTAATATTGTGAATTATAATAAAGGTGATAAGTTTTTTTTTATTATTATATATATGTAATAAAAGCGAAAAGCTTTTTATATAAAATAGAATACTTTTTATAAAGTTATTTTTTTTATTAGACAATAAATAGAATATATTATATTCTATTATGCATAGTGTTTTACATAGTAAAATCTTTTTATATGAAACGTAATACTTTTATAAAGTTATTTATTTTATTAAACTATAAATAGAATATAATATATTTTATTATGTATAATGCCTACATAGTGTTTGCATAGTAAAATCTTTTTATATAAAATGAATACTTTTATAAAGTTATTTGTTTTATTAGACTATAAATAGAATATAATATATTTTATTATGCATAGTGTTTGCATAGTGCTGTATAGTGTTTGCATAGTAAATCTTTTTTATATAAAAATGTAATACTTTTATAAAGTTATTCGTTTTATTAGATTATAAATAGAATATATTATATTTTATTTAAAAGATTATTAGAATATTTTATTAATACTGCATAGTAATCAATATGGACCGTCCGTTTAAAAGTAAATCAATCTGGACCGTTCATGAATTAGTTACTATTCAGTCCATTCTCCTATAAATAGAAGCTCATTCCTTCATTATTTCTTACGAATTCACTAAAACTCTAGAGAGAGAAACTATAGAGAGAAAGAAGAAAAGTATCCTGCTACTTCACTACTCCTATATCCAGTTTCTTCTAAGGTAAGGGGTATTATTCTTTCGTATTCATGAAGAGAGTTGTTTTCTTTCAATACTCGTAAGGGTTGTTATTCCATTCTTTATTATTATATTGGAATAACTTGTCTACTCAATCTACCGCATACATGGTGAAATTCTTACATTATTCCATTCTTTATTATTCATTGGAATAACACATGCATCATCGTCTATCGCATGTGGAGTTGAATTCGTTGTTATTCCATTATTTATTATTATGTTGGAATAACTCGTCTGTCACAATACCGCATACATGGTGAAATTCTTCTATTCTTCTATTTTTATTATTCATTTGGAATATCTATATGCGTATTATTACATGATTGACCCAGTTCCATTATTTATTATTCCGTTGGAATAACCTGTCTATGCAAAATACCGCATATATGGTGAATTATGTTGTTATTCCATTCTTTATTTTACATTGGAATATCACGTGCATGCAGTATGACATGCATTTGAATTCGGTTCCATTATTTATTATTCTGTTGGAATAACCTGTCTATGCGACGTACCGCATACATGGTGAATTTTGTTGTTATTCCATTCTTTATTATTCTGTTGGAATATCCTGTTTGTGCGGATTATGCATGACTGGTTCCATTCTTTATTATTACATTGGGAATAACTTTTATCATCTTTATCTATCGCATGCCTGGGGAATTCTTCTGTTATTCCACTCTTTATTATTATGTTGGAATAACCTATCTATGTGGATTACCGCATGCACGGTGAATAATCCTTCGTATTCATTCCTTATTAAATTGTGTAAATGATCTGTTTATGTGGATTACCGCATGGCGGGCAAAAATCCATTTGTAGTTTGATATATTCTATTATACTCAATGGGTTAAAATTTTGGCTTCTATACTCCATGAAATTAGTAGAATATCCTGGATATTTGCGCTTCATTCAGTATCTTTTCATGGAAATATTCTTATGAGCATTCTTGAATTTTACTCCACAAAGCAGTATCATGTTGACAATTTGGACATTATTGAGTTCAGGATAAATTAACTTATAAATCTTTAAAATTTATTCTTGAACTTGTTTTATTGAATTATTATGTCATTGTCATCATCCTCGTGCATATATTGTGATGAAAGTGATCTTTGGCTTACGTGCATAGATGGACTTGGTATGATTATGACCAGGGATTATTCGGTATAATCATGACCTGTAATGTTATAAAGGATATGGTAAAAGTCCTCAGTGGCCTGTAGTGCATTGATGGACAGTTTTTGGTATGATTATGACCAAGGATTATTCGGTATAATCATGACCATTGATGAATACACGAATATCCTTGGCCCGTAGTGCAAGAATAATTTGTGGTTGTTATACTAATGAATATCCTTGGCCGTAGTGCAGGGATGATGTGGATTATATATTAAGCTGAGTCTCAGCAATAAAAGTGATGAAAAACCTTTTAAATTATAGAAGATAGTAGATTTTATTCTCTACTTGACTCTTTTAATGGGTTGCTTATTCCACTGTAGTTAAACTTGATGTTTGTTATATTGTATCAGTTTAACATTGTTGAAGGCTAACGATAATTTATTCTGCATTATCTTAGTCATAATATTTCTTACTGGGCTAGTTGAGCTCACCCTTTTACTTTCATTTGTTCTCTTGAAATGAGAGCGTAGCGAGGACTAGTCGGGGAGCGGAGTGCCGGTCCGGATGATAGCATTAGTAGTCCTCACTATTCTATGAAATAGTGTGTTAATAAATGTATTGAGGACTTATTTTGAGTTTGAATATTGTCTAGAAGACAATATTTGTATTAAAACTCATGTATTTCATGTTGTATATTTAAGATTGTATTTGTATTACGTACCATGTATTTGGCGACTTAGAATAGGTGATGTATACCTATTTTGGGGGCGTCACGGTTGAGTATCGAGCTTAGGATATGATCCCGGGTGAGATGTGTGACAAGAACTAGGAGGAGAGGCGGGGAATTCCTTCGCTAGTATGACCTACTAAGTTTATTTGATATTTAATTGGTTGGTCGAGTATAGGGATAATATGTGATATGTTAATTAACCCTTGTTTTGTGGCGATTTGAAAATGACATCTCGAGAATGTTGAGAATATCAATGGAGCACAAGAGACCGTTGAGTCTCCACGGATCGATAATCGGGATAATGTGCATCATCGAAGGCGACAATCCTTATGCAAACAACAACTTGACCAAATGATGAGCGATGGAATGTTCGGAGGCTTTATGCAATTCATGCTGACAACATCGTGCAAGAGCGGCTCTGTCCAAAATATAGGTGGAAAAAGCTGGCAACTCTCGGACGGTCCACGCTAAGCGGTCTGAGCTGGGACCACCGGAGTTTTGGAGAGCTAAAACCCCTTAAAGGCGGAGGCGTGGATAAAGCAGATCTGCAAGATATTTGATGTCTTGGGATGCTCAGGAGCAAAGGTTCCTTTGCCACCTTCATGTTAAGAAAGCAGAGGCGATTATTGGTGGGAATCAAAAGCGTACTCAACCTGCCGCACTGAAGATGACTTAGGAGAAGTTCCGAGAATTGTTCAACGACAAGTACTTTCCCGAAAGTATTCGTCACATGAAAGAGGTAGAGTTCATCAAGTTGGAGTAAAACAACATGACCGTGTCACAGTACGAAGCCAAGTTTGTCGAGTTGTCCCGGTTTGCGTCCCATTTGGTCGATAATGAGGAGCGAATGACGCGAATGTTTCTAAGAGGTTTGAAACTCGATATACGTCAATACCTCATTTCTCATAAACTTTGTTTATATTAGGATGTTGTGAATAGGGCTCGATTATTGGGCGTGATAATGAGTTAGCACAACAAAAGGTAACGACCAACAACATGATAATAATCATCACAAACGGTGTAGCGACCATGAAACAATGATGACCATCGGGGAAATTATCATACCAAAAATGGTAACCACTTCGGTGGTAATCATGGCCAAGATAATAGAAGTGGAAATTTCAAGAAGAGAAGGTCATTTAGCTCGATTTTGTCTTGCACCAAAGTCAAGTCCAGCTGGGATGGTGGCACCAAAGGCGGATACGGACAAAATAAAGTCGGTGGTTTCAGGAAGAGCGTTTTTCGTGACTTCTCAAAAAGCGAGTAACCCGAACGAAGTTAGCACGGGTTAGTTAATTATATATTCTTGCGAAGTCTATACCTTATTAGTTACTAGTTCTACCCATTCTTTTATCTCTCTTGCTTGCGCTCAACGTTTAAATTTGACTTCGGAGAAATTAGACTTTGACTTATTGGTTGAAACTTCAATAGTAGAAACCTTCGTTACCTCCACTATTTATAAATCTTGTTGATTCAAATTGACACTTTCACATTACCTGTCGATCTTATCTCTTTGAAAATACTTGCCTTTGATGTGATTTTAGGAATCGATTAGTAAACTACTCATCAAGCTTTTTGTAAGGTTGTTAGCTTTCATATTCCTAACCAACCTGTTATGCGAATTCAAGCAACCAAACCACTAAAGTCAATCATTGTCATATCAAGCCATAAGTAAAGAGCCCCGAGCCTTTATCTAGTGACTTCCTTGTGTGGAATGCACCGAAGCCAGACTTTTTGTAGGCGACGTCGTGAATGACGATGACAAGTTGATAGGTATCAATATGACGTGTTATCCAAGTCTTGGATGAGAGTCACAGTTTTGAATGATATTTCTATTGTTAATAAATTTCCTGACGTATTCTTGAAGACTTATTAGCCTACACTTAGAGCGTGAAATCCAATTTTGTACTGACCCCAGTACAAAACCCCATTTCTAAAACCCTTAAATATTTCTTCAACCAAAACGAACGTATAATGCGCCAATGACGTTGGCTCGAGCTGTTGAAGATTACGATCGTACCATTCAATATCATCGTAGGAAAAGCGAATGTGGTAGCTGACGCGTTGAGTAGAAGATCGTATGCGTTTACGAGTGTGATGTTGTTAACACAAAGACTCATTTCGTATAACTTACAAATGATGAAGATAGAGTTAAAGACTCTGAGGACCCACGTGGTGATATCAAATATACGAGTAGAATCGACTTTAATCGATAAAGTTAAAGGCCGCTCAAGCTACACACCCGGAACTGATGAATGTGAAGAAAAAGATTCAAGAAGGCGTTATCTCAACCCTCGATTTTATTGGTCTATTTGAAATCCTCGATGGAGTAGGAACTGTGGCCTATAGACTCGTTTTACCGCCAAGTATGTCGCGTGTTCATAATGTTTTTCACGTATTACGTATATATGTGGACGACCCGAACCACATTATTGAATTAGAACTAGACGAGAGAGCAGAAGATTTAATGTATGAGGATATACATGTTAAAATCTTGGATAAGAAGGATCCTATTCGACACTCAAAGGTTATACCTCAAGAGTTAGAATCTGAAATGAAGTCAAGGTATCCTCACCTCTTCGGCATACCAGGTACATACGTAAATTTTGAGGGAAAAATTTCATAAGCAGGGGAGATTGTGAGACCCCAAATTTTACGAATAAAGATTTAATTTTCTCGAAATATTTTTTTTCAAAATTATGGTGTGGATTTGAGATAATGTTATAGTTGTGGGTAATATTTATAAATTTTGCAAAGTATGCAAGTTGTTATATAATATTCGATTGGTGGGGAATATTCGTTTTAATAGGAATATTAAGATAACAGCAAGACAATCATTAGTGGACCCCACAATGGAATTATTATCGGATTAAGAAAGCGACAAAAATATTTTTTATGAAAATAACAGGTGGAAGTTTTACTGCGATAATCTGTTGAAATACCCGGTGTTAAAAGAAATGCGATGTCTGCAAGGTTGCATAGTAATGAAGGCGGTATTGATTATTGATGCTTACGTGAGAAGTCACTCGGTTTTATTCAATTATTGCTATTGTAATTATTGCATAGTATCACACATTATTTGATTCAATTATTGTCGATATTTTATATATTATTAAATCAATAATTAAGATAACAAAGTTATTAATATTATTATTTGCAATATTAACGATGTCTAGAAGTTTTGCCGAGGAGAGGTTTGGTCACCTAATTAATGCCAATGATAGGAAAAATCCTTATTGAAAAGCCCCTCTTTCACAGGAGCGACACAGTCGATTAATATTGTGAATTATAATAAAGGTGATAAGTTTTGTTTTATTATTATTATATATGTAATAAAATAGAAAAGCTTTTTATATAAAAGCAGAATACTTTTATAAAGTTATTTGTTTTATTAGACTATAAATAGAATATATTATATTCTATTATGCGCATAGTATTTTGCATAGTAAAATCTTTTTATATGAAACGAGAATACTTTTATAAAGTTATTTATTTTATTAGACTATAAATAAAATATAATATATTTTATTATACATAGTACTGCATAGTGTTTGCATAGTAAAATCTTTTTATATAAAGCAGAATACTTTTATAAAGTTATTTGTTTTATTAAACTATAAATAGAATATAATATATTTTATTATGCATAGTGTACTGCATAGTGTGTTTTTATAGTAAAATCTTTTATATAAAAGCAGAATACTTTTATAAAGTTATTCGTTTTATTAGATTATAAATAGAATATATTATATTTTATTTAAAAGATTTTGTTTTATTAGAATATTTTATTAATCTTTGCATAGTAAATCAATATGGACCGTCTCGTTTAAAAGTAAATCAATCCGGATAGCTCAGAATTAGTTACTATTCAGTCCATTCTCCTATAAATAGAAGGTTCTTTCTTCATTATTTCTTAACGAATTCATTGAAACTCTAGAGAGAGAAACTATAGAGAGAAAGAAAAAAAGTATTCTGCTACTTCACTACTCCTATATCCAGTTTCTTCTAAGGTAAGGGGTATTATTCTTTCGTATTCATGAAGAGAGTTATTTTCTTTTAATACGCGTAAGGGTTGTTATTCCATTCTTTATTATTATGTTGGAATAACCTGTCTATACGAAGTACCGCATACATGGTGAAATTCTTCTATTATTCCATTCTTTATTATTATGTTGGAATAACCTGTCTGTGTGGTCTATCGCATGCCTGGTGAATTCTGTTGTTATTCAATTCTTTATTATTATGTTAGAATAACCTGTCTATGCGACGTACCGCATACATGGTGAAATTCTTCTGTTATTCCATTCTTTATTATTATGTTGGAATATCATGTCTATGCGTATTACGTATGACCTTGTTCCATTATTTATTATTCTGTTGGAATAACTTGTCTATACGAAATACCGCATACATGGTGAATTCTGTTGTTATTCCATTCTTTATTATTCATTGGAATATCACATGCGTAATGCGTATTACGCATGACACAGTTCCATTATTTATTATTCGTTGGAATAACTTGTCTACATGCAAAGTACTGCATACATGGTGAATTCGGTTGTTATTCCATTCTTTATTATTACGTTGGAATATATCGTCATGCGGATTACGCATGACACCGGTTCCATTCTTTATTATTCATTGGGAATAACTTTGCATGCAATGCGGTCTATCGCATGCACGGTGAATTCTTCTGTTATTCCATTCTTTATTATTATGTTGGAATAACATGTCTATGTGGATTACCGCATGCATGGTGAATGATCCTTCGTATTCATTCCTTATTAAATTGTGGAAATGATCTGTTTACGTGGATTACCGCATGGCGGGCAAAAATTCATTTGTAGTTTCATATATTCTATTGTACTTAGTGGGTTAAAGTTTTGGCTTCTATACTCCATGAAATTAGTAGAATATCCTGAATATTTGCGCTTCATCCAGTATCTTTTCATGAAAATATTCTTCTGAGCATTCTTGAATTTTATCCCACAAAGCAATATCATGTTGATAATTTGGACATTATTGAGTTCAGGATAAATTAACTTATAAATCTTTAAAATTTATTCTTGAACTTGTTTTATCGAATTATTATGTCATTGTCATCATCGTCATGCTTATATTGTGATGAAAGACATCTTTGGCTTACATGCATAGATGGACTTGGTATGATTATGACCAGGGATTATTCGGTATAATCATGACCTGTAATGTTATAAATGATGTGGTAAAAGTCCTCAATGGCCTGTAGTGCATTGATGGACAGTTTTTGGTATGATTATGACTAGGGATTATTCGGTATAATCATGACCATTGATGAATACACGAATATCCTTGGCCCGTAGTGCATGGATAATTTGTGGTTGTGATACTAATGAATATCCTTGGTCGTAGTGCAGGGATGATGTGGATTATATATTAAGCTGAGTCTCAATAATAAAAGTGATGAAAAACCTTTTAAATCATAGAAGATAGTAGATTTTATTTTCTACTTGACTCTTTTAATGGATTGCTTATTCCGCTGCAGTTAAACTTGATGTTTATTATATTGTATCAGTTTAACATTGTTGAAGGATAACGATAATTTATTCTGCATTATCTTAGTTATAATATTTCTTACTGGGCTAGTTGAGCTCACCCTTTTACTTTCATTGTTCTCTTGAAATGAGGCGTAGCGAGGACTAGTCGGGGAGCGAAGTGGCGATCGAGATGATAGCATTAGTAGTCCTCACTATTCTATGAAATAGTGTGTTAATAAATGTATTGAGGACTTATTTTGAGTTTGAATACTGTCTTGAAGACAATATTTGTATTAAAACTCACAGCTCATGTTGTATCTTTAAGATTGTATTTGTATTTTATACCATGTATTTGGCGACTCAGAATAGGTGATGTATACCTATTTTGGGGGCGTCACATTGCCAATAATGCTATCTAATAATATTTTTCAAATAATATGAATGATTGATTTGTTAATGGGAAATACTGTGCAGTTATAATTATTAAAACAATAATAATATAAAATATCAACGTAGCAATTATTGAATCAATAAAATATTGAACAGTAATTATTGTAACAATTATTGAGTAGTACCTTCTTATGTAAGAATCAATAATTGGTGCAATACTGGTAAGTACTCTTTATTCAACACCAGCAGTATCTTGTGTTTTAACCACGGGTATTCCAACAGATTGTTAACTTGGTAACAACTACGCCCGTTATTTATAAAAAAACTTATACTTGTCGTTTTCTTCATCCAATCGCTTTCCGTTATGGGGCCCACACAAGGCTGCGCCGTCGTACGAATATTCCCCGACAGTAAGAATCTTCCACAACCAAACAAATATTCCCCGACAACAATGAATATTTTATAACCACTTGCTTATTTAAGATATTTGCGTATTTTACCCATAACTAACCACATTAATCAAATCAACCCTTACTATTTCAAAATAATAAATAGAGAAAATTCAATTTCATTTATAATAAGTTGGGGTCTTACAACCTCCCCTCCTAATGAAATTTCGTCCTCAAAATTGACGTACGTACCTGGTGGTTTGAAAAGGTGAGGACACCTCATTTTCATTTTCGTTTTCAACTCCCAGGTCATTTCCTCAATAGCATGGTTCCTCCACAAAACTTTGACTTGTGGTATAACCTTTGTGCGTAAGACATGCTCCTTCCTATCCAAGATCTTGATAGGTACCTCCTCGTACGTTAAATCTTCGACTATTTCGTCTGGTTCTAACTCAATAATGTGTTTCAGGTCTTTCACATATTTACGAAGCACATATATATGAAAAACATTATGAACACAAGACATACTTCGAGGTAACGCGAGTCTATAGGCCACATTTCCTACTCGGTCAATGGACCAATAAATCATGGATTGAACTTTCCGCTTTTCCCAAATCTTGTAACTCCCTTCCATGGAGCAACATGCAACAATACATGATCCCCAATACTAAATTCCACGTCTTTTCGATGAAGATCCGCATAACTCTTTTGTCGATCATGTGCCGTTTGTATACGTTGTTGAATCATTTGGATCTTTTCTGTAGTAATACATACCAAATCTGGTCCCAACAATGTTGCTTCACCCACCTCATCCCAACATACTGGAGAGCGACACTTTCGTCCATACAATGTTTTGAATGGATCCACACCTATACTTGCCTGATAACTGTTGTTGTAGGAGAATTCCACCAATGGTAAATACTTATCCCAACTCCTTTTGAAGTCTAGGACACAGAGTCTTAATAGATCTTCAAGAGTTTCAATAGTCCTCTGTGATTGTCCGTCCGTTTGAGGATGGTATGCTGAACTAAATCGTAAATCCGTGCCTATAGCTTTCTGCAAGCTAACCCAAAATTGTGAAGTGAATCTTGGGTCACGATCCAAAACTATGGATACTGGTATGTCATGCCATCTCATAATCTCATTTACATACATATGAGCAAGACGTTCAAGGGAATAAGTCTCCGGTATCGGCAAGAAATGAGCAGACTTAGTTAATCTATCAACAATAACCCAAATCACATCTATGCCTTGAGAAACCGTGGGAAGACCCGTAACGAAATCCATGGTAATGTGTTCCCACTTCCATTTCGAAATCTCAAGTGGTTACAATGGACCCTTAGGCACTTGATGCTCCGCCTTTACACATTGAAAAGTTAAACACCTCGAGATAAACTTCGCGATCTCTCTCTTTATATTGTTCCACCAAAATGTATGTCGAAGATCACGATACATTTTGGTACTTCCAGGATGGATTGCAAATGGTGTATTGTGTACCTCCATCATGATCTTGTACTTCAAATCAGAGTCGTTAGGAACACAAAGTCTGGAGTTGACTCGAAGTATTCCTTCTTCATCGATTCTTGCTTCTGGGATAACACCTTCTTGTACTTTCTTCTTAATACGCATCAGCTCCGGGTCTGTGGCTTGAGCAACTTTAACTTTATCGATTAAAGTTGGTTCTATGCGTATACTTAACATCATCGCATGGGTCCCAGGAGTCTGGAATTCTATCTTCATCTTTTATAAATCACACAAAATGGGCCTTTGTGTTGACAACATCGCACTCGTTCCCGCATATGATCTTCTACTCAACGCGTCACCTACCACGTTCGCTTTTTCAGGATGGTATTGAATGGTGTGGTCATAATCTTTCAACAGCTCGAGCCAACGTCGTTGCCGCATGTTGAGTTCTTTTTTGGTGAAGAAATATTTGAGGCTTTTATGGTCTGAATATATCTCCACTTTCTCCCCATATAGATAGTGCCTCTAGATCTTTAGCGCGAAACTGCTGCCAACTCTAGATCATGAGTAGGATAATTCCTCTCATATTCTTTAAGTTTTCACGAGGCATAGGCTATGACTGTCCCATATTGCATGAGAACACATCCAACCCTTTGCTCAAGCATCATTTGTAGATAACAAATCCATCGAACCGAGACATATTGATTGTCGAACAAAATTTAAATGAGTCTCCTTTTGAGATCTTGAAAACTCTTCTCGCATTCCTCGCTCCATACGAATTTTGTATCCTTCTGAGTCAGCTGAGTTAATGGAGTAGCAATTCGAGAAAATCCTTCCACGAATCTCTAATAATAACCAGCTAAGCCCAGAAAGTTATGTACTTCGGTTGCTCCCACCTTTATATTGCTTCAATCTTCCCCAGGTCAACAGATACTCCATGTTTTGACACCACGTGCCCAAGGAATGCTACTTCTTCAAGCCAGAACTCACATTTCTTTAACTTGGCATATAGCTTGTTTTCACAAAGCCTTTGGAGTACCAGCTTTAAATGGTGCTCATGATCTTAACGATTTTTGGAATATATGAGGATGTCATCAATAAAGACAAAAAAGAACTGATAAAAATATTCCTTGAATACTCGGTTCATCATATCCATGACAGCCGCAGGAGCATTAGTCAATCCAAAAGACATGACTAAGAATTCATAATGCCGTCATAGAGTTCTAAAGCGGTCTTGAATATCATCAGTTCTAATCTTCAATTGATGATATCCAGAACGAAGATCGATCTTTAAAAAGAATTGTGCTCCTTGCAACTGGTCAAACAGGTCATCAATGTGAGGTAGCGGATACCTATTCTGGATGATGACATGGTTCAATTCCCGGTAGTCAATACAAAGTTGCATACACCCGTCTTTCTTCTTTACAAATTAAACAGGAGCACCCCAAGGAGATGTACTAGGACGAATTAAACCGATGTCCAATAATTCCTGTAGTTGGACCTTTAACTCCTGAAATTCAATAGGAGCCATTCGATATGGGGTTTTAGAAATGGGCTTTGTACCAGGTTCAAGGTCAATAAAGAATTCAACTTCACATTCTGGAGGTAGACCGGGAAGTTCTTCATGAAATACATCAGGAAATTCACTAACAACAGAAATATTATTCAAATCTGATGTCTTTATTCAAACCCATAACATAGGCTAAGAAAGCTTGACATCCGTTTTTCAATGAACAAATGGCTTTATGGCTTGATATGACAGTGATTGATTTTAGTGGTTTAGTTGCTTGAATTCGCATAACAAGTTGGTTGGGAATATGAAAACTAACAACCTTACGAAAATAATCAATTTTAGCATGATGAGTAGTTAACCAATCAATCCATAAAATTACATCAAATGCAAGTATCTTTAAAGAGATAAGATCAATAGATAATGTGATGGTGCCAACTTGGATCAAACAAGATTTATAAATAGTGGATGTAATGAAAGTTTCTCCTAACGGAGTCTCCACAGATAAGTCAAAGTCTAATTTCTTCGGAGTCAAGTTTAAACGTTGAGCACAAGTAGGAGAGATAAATGAATGGGTAGAACCGGTATCTAGTAAGGTATAAACTTTGCAAGAGTTTATGATTAGCTTACCCGTGATCACCTCGTTCGGGTTCCTCATATTTTGGCCAGTCACAACAAACGCTCTTCCAAGAACCGCTGACTTTGACTTTTCTAGGACAGCCTTTTGAGTCACCATCCCCGCTGGACTTGGTTTTACTATAGTACAATCTCGAGCGATATGTCCTTCCTTTCCATAATTATAACATACCTTGAACTGTTGTGGACAATTTGGACTGATGTGTCCCTCTTTTCCCCATTTATAGCATACGACCGGTGGTCATTCTCAACAGTTGATGTTGTTGCTGACGTCTTCACATTGTCATTGTTGAATCTCCTCTTTTTGAAATTTCCACTTGACTCGCCTCTCCTATTATCATGGCCACGATTACCACCAGAGTGGTTACCACTTTTATCTGAATTTTTCCCTCCCCGCTGGTTATCATTGCTCTGATGATTGCTGTCACCGATATGACCCTGGTTGTGGTCCCTCGGTTGAACGTACTCATTATCTCACTCTAATAATTGAGCTTTGTTGACAACATCTGAATATAGAGAAAATTTGTGAGAAATGAGATATTAACGTATGTCGGGTTTCAAACCTCTCAGAAACATCCGCGTCATACGTTCCTTATTCTCCACCAAATGAGGTGCAAACCTGGATAACTAAGTGAACTTCGCCTCGTACTGGGACACCGTCATGTTGTTCTGTTCCAGTCTAATAAACTCCACCTCCTTCATATGAAGAATACTTTCAAGAAAGTACTTGTCATTGAACAGTTTCTGAAATGTCTCCCAAGACATCTTTGAGTCTTGGTGGTGGTACGCCTTCATGATTCCAACCAAAGAATCACTCACCACTGTAACATAAAGGTGGTGAATGGAACCTTCTGTTCCTCCGTGCATCCCAAGACATCAAATATCTTGGAAATTTTCTAAACCCACATTTCTGCTTTGATCGGATTCGGCTTTCCCCAAAACTGCAGCGGTCCCAACTCCTTAAATTTCTTAGCAGTGACCAGCTGTGAGTTGCCATTGTTTCTTCCCGCATTTTGAACAGGAGTCTCCCTCGTCTGGTTTCACATGAACCGCAAAAACCTTCTAAACATCTCATTGTTCATCGTCTGCTCAGTGGTGTTATTTACAGGAGGAACATTGTCATCCTATTGCACATTCTCTTAGTTTGTGAGCAAAAGTGTTTCCACGGTCTCATTCACTCCATCATTAATATTTTCAGCTGCCATTCTTAAATACTGCCACAAAACAAGGGTTAATTAAAGAAATTGATATGCAACATAATAACCCCTATTCTATGACCAACCAACAAATAAGCTTAGGTAGGACATACTAGCGAAGGATTTACTCGTCTCTCCCCTCCTAGTTCTATTCCCCGATCTCCGCCAGAGACCATATCCCTAAGCTCAGATATCAACTATGATGCCCCCAAAATAGGTATACATCACCCATTCTGAGTCGCCAAATACATGGTACAGAAACAACTACAACTTTATTAATACAATTATCGTGCAAAATACGACAACACATAAACTGTGAGTTTAAATACAAATATTATCTTCTAGACAATATCCACACTCAAATAAGTCCTCATTACAATTATTGATACAGTATTTTACAAAAATAGTGAGGACTACTAAAACAACTTTCTAGAACCATTATTCCATACCCCGACTAGTAGTTTTCGCTACATTCTCACTTCCGAGAAGAAAAATGGAACAAAAAGGAAAAGGGTGAGCTCAACTAGCCCAATAAAGAATATTATGACTAAGATAATATAGAACAAATTATCGTTAGTCCTCAGCGAGGAAAAAATCGATAGAATATAATAGACAACAAGTTTCAGATCAATATTCGCAGTGAAAATAACAATTCATTAGAAGAGTTAAGTAGAGAATGAAATCTACTATCATCTATGAATTTAAAAGTCCATCATTAATATTTTACCCCTGTAACATCAATCAATACTCATCTTGAATCAAATATTCATCTTTACACTATAGGCCAAAGATATTTATCAGTTGGTCATGTTCATCTCAACACCTGTTCATCTTTGCACTACGGGCCAAAGATATTCATCAGAAAATCACTCATCTTTGCACTACAGGCCAAAGATATTCAGTTATATCATCATTTAGGACTAAGGATGATGAAAATTATTTTAAATAAAATGAATCCAGTGAGACAAAAGAACAAATATTAGGGATTTGTACTTCAGTTTATCCATGTTCAAAAACACCCCATAATATACTATGGTGGAGTAAAATTCAATAATAATGATCAAAACATGGATACAATTAAAGATAGTAACAAAAATAGACATCTGGGTCAAAGAACGAAAATTTAATTTTTTCTGTGAATAGTGTCGTATTCGTGAATAGTGCCGTATACGTGAATAGTGTCATATACGTGAATAATAACCCCGACACAAAAAGACAAGAATTTCACAAGAAAAATCTTACCAATATTCTGGCATAATGATATTGAAAGAAATAATATCAATTTTAAAAAAAATAACAACCCTTACCTCAAAAGAATAGTACTTCTAGCTGAAATATCATATATAACGCTGAAGGAAACTTGCACCGTATAGCAACACTCAAAGTATCAAAATACTCACAAGAATACGCTCGATAATATAGAGAGAAAACTTCAGTTTCTGGTGTGATTTTCAATTCTAACCTAAGCACCCTATTTATAGGAAAATGCTTAAAACACCAAAGAAGATAATTTAATAAAATATTAATATATTTTTTTTAAAATTCCTACACACACCTCCTTTGATGAAAACATCAGCCACCAAGTGCGGCCCACCTCACCAAAATAAAAAAAACGTTTTTCTTATTAAAAATATTTATAACTCCAAAAATTAATTATTCCGGAACTTCAATAATTCATAATAAATATCCCTTTTATCAGAAAAATTCAAATCTTATGTCCCTTTTATAGGAAATTCAATTCTCTACAACTTTGTAAGTTTAAATTTTTCCAAATTCCAAGCAAAAATTGACCGAAATCCACATACGAACGATTTTGTAGGTTATAATCAAATTTCAGTCAATAATGGGGCCCACCAACATGTTTAACATGTTTTTAACATTTATTGTAACAAAAATACTCTTCCTCCTCATTTATTCATATATGACACATTCATTGTAAAAATATCACCATTATTATATTATTATAATATAATAATATATTTAAATGAATTATTTTATCGAGAAAAGATAAAATATCAATTTTCAACAATTGTCATTTTTCTAAAATTCCTCCATTTCTATCCACATAAATAAATATTTTCCTTATCATATAAATCAATAATTAATTATTCACAAATAATATTACAGAATCACAATAATGACAACCAGGTCGTTCCCAGGAAAGAGGGGGCTTTCCAATAAGGATTTCTCCTTACTGGCATGCAATTAGGTGACCAAACCTCTCCTTAGACAGAACTTCCTTTTACATTGCCAATAATGCTATCTAATAATATTATTCAAATAATATGAATTATTGATCTGATAATGGGAAATACTATGCAGTGATAATAATTGAAACAACAATAATATAAAATATCAACGTAGCAATTATTGAATCAATAAAATATTGAACAGTAATTACTGTAACAATTATTGAGTAGTGCCTTCTTACGTAAGAATCAATAATTGATGCAATACCGTGTGCTACTGTGCAACACCGCGTATTACTGTGTTTTAACCACCGGGTATTCTAACAGTGTTAACGGTAACAACTACTCCGTTATTTATAAAAAAAACTTATACTTGTCGTTTTCTTCATCCAATTGCTTTCCGTTATGGGGCCCACACAAGGCTGCGTCGTCGTACGAATATTCCCCGACAATAATAAATATTTTATAACCACTTGCTTATTTAAGATATTTGCGCATTTTACCCATAACTAACCACGTTAATCAAATCAACCCTTACTATTTCAAAATAATAAATAGAGGAAATTCAATTTCATTTATAATAAGTCGGGGTCTTACACCGCGAACTTAGCCTCGTACTGGGACACAATCATGTTGTTCTATTCCAGTCTGATAAACTCTACCTCCTTCATATGATGAATACTTTCAAGAAAGTACTTGTCATTGAACTGTTTCTGAAACGCTTCCCAAGACATATTGAGTGCGGCAAGCTGGGTACGCTTCATAGATTACAACCAGTAATCTGCCTCACCATGGAGTATAAAGGTGGCGAATAGAACCTTCTGTTCATATGTGCATCCCAAGACATCAAATATCTTGGTAATTTTCTTAACCCACGTTTTCGCCTTGATCGGATCCGGCTTTCCCAAAAACTCCGACGGTCCCAACTCCTTGAATTGCTTAGCAGTGACCAGCCGTGAGTTGCCATTGTTTTCACCTACATTTTGAACAGGAGTCTCTCTCATCTAGTTTTGCATGAACTGTAAAAAGCTTCTAAACATCCCATCATTCATCGTTTGATCGGTGATGTTGTTTACAGGAGGAAGATTGCCTTCCTGATGCACATTATCCTGGTTATTGATTATCAGTGTCTCAATGGTCACATTCACAACATTGTTAATATTTTCAGCTGTCATTCTCAAATAATGCCACAAAACAAGAGTTAATTAAAGAAATTGACATGCCACACAATATCCCTGTATTCTGACCGGCCAAACAAATAAGCTTAGGTAGGACACACTAGCAAATGATTTACTCGTCTCTCCCCTTCTAGTTCTAAATCCAGATCTCCACCAGAGATCATATCCCTAAGCTCTAATACCAACTTTGACGCCCCCAAAATAGGCCCACACAACCCATTCTGAGTCGCCAAATACATGGTACAGAAAATAACTACAACTTCATTATTATAATTGTCGTGCAAAATACGATAACACATATGTTGTGAGTTTAAATACAAATATTATCTTCTAGACAATATCCAAACTCAAATAAGTCCTCATTATAATTATTGATATACTATTTTACAAAATAATGAGAATTGCTAAAATAATTGTCTAGAACCATCACTCCATACCCCGACTAGTTCCCGCTATATTCTCGCCTCCTGAGAAGAAAAATGGAACAAAAAGGAAAAGGGTGAGCTCAACTAGCCCAGTAAAGAATATTATGACTAAGATAATAAAAAAAAAATATTATCGTTAGCTTTCAATAAATTAGATAAAATATAATGGGCAACAAGTTTTAGATCAACAACTGCAGCGGAAACAACAATTCATTAGAAGAGTTAAGTAGAGAATGAAGTCTACTATCTTCAATGATTTAAAAGTCCATCATCAATATTTTATCCCTGTAACATCAATCAATATACATCTTGAATCAAATATTCATCTTTGCACTACGGGCCAAAGTTATTCATTTGTATCACCAGTTAGTCATGTTCATCTCAACACCTGTCCATCTTTGCACTACGGACCAAAGATATTCATCAGGTAATCATTCATCTTTGCACTACAGGCTAAAGATATTTAGTTATATCACCATTTAGGACTGAGGATGATAAAAATAATTATAAGAAAACGAATCCAGATAGATAAAGGACATGATTAGGGATTCATAATTTGTTTATCCAAGTTCAAGAATACTTCATAATAATCAATTGTGGAGCAAAATTTAAGAATAAAGATCAAAACATGGATACAATCAAAGATAGTAACCATAATAGACAACTTGGACAAAGAAAAGAAAATTTAATTTTTCTGTGAATAGTGTCATATTCGTGAATAGTGTCGTATACGTGAATAGTGTCCCCAACACAAAAAGGTAAAAATTTCACAAGAAAGATCATACTTCATGAACAGTACTTGTGAATGGTACCGTATTTATGAATAGTATCATATACGTGAATAGTGTCGTATATGTGAATAGTAACCTCGACATGAAAAGGCAAAAATTTTATAATAAAATTCATACCAATACTTCGGTATAATGATATTGAAAGAAATAATATCATTTATGAAAAAAAATAACATCCCTTACCTCAAAAGAATAGTACTTCTGACTGGAATATCGGATATAATGCTGAAGAAAACTTGCACTGAATAGTAACACACAAAGTATTTAAATAATCACAAAAATACGCTCAATATTATAGAGAAAGAAATTTTAGATTCTGCTGTGATTTTAAATTCTAACCTAAGCACCCTATTTATAGGAAAATGCTTAAAACACAAAAGTAAAAAATTTAATAAAATATAAATATTTTTAAAAAAATTCTACGCACACCTCGTTGACCAAACCATCAGCTCACACAAGTGGAGCCCACCTGACAAAAAAAAAAATTCTTTTAAAAAACATAAGATTCAAATTATTATGAATTATTGTAGTTCCGGAATAATTAATTTTTGGAGTTATAAATGTTTATTTCATAGAAAATTTAATTCTCTACAACTTTGTAGAAGAAAGGTTTTCTAAATTCCAAATGAAAAATAACCGAAATCCACATACGGGTGATTTTCAATACCTTTATTTCGACAAAATACTGATAAATCACCTCAGCATTAATTCCTTCATAAAATAAATATTTTCTTATAATTTTTAGCAATAATTAATTATTCACAAATAATATTACAAAATCACAATAATAACAACCAGGTCATTTTCAGGAAAGAGGGGGCTTTCCGATAAGGATTTCTCTTTCTTTGTCACAGCAATTAGGTGACCAAACCCCTTCCTGCACAGTAACTTCCTTAGACATTGCCAATAATGCTATCTAATAATATTATTCAAATAATATGAATTATTGATCTGATAATGGAAAATACTGTTCATTGACAATTATTGAATCAATAATATAAAATATCAACGTAGCAATTATTGAATCAATAAAATAAAATATTGAACAGTAATTACTGTAATAATTATTGAGTAGTGCCTTCTTACGTAAGAATCAATAATTGGTGCAATACAGGTGTGCTAACGCTAGCAACACCCAAGCAGACATTCTTGTGTTTTAACCACCGGGTATTCCAACAGTGTTAAGGTAACAACTATGCCGTTATTTATAAAAAAACTTATACTTGTCGTTTTCTTCATCCGATAGTTTTTCGTTATAGGGCCCACAAATAGCTGCGCCGTCGTACGAATATTCCCCGACACCAAGAATATTCCATGATCAAACGAATATTCTCCGACAATAATGAATATTTTATAACCACTTGCTTATTTAAAATATTTGTGCATTTTACCCATAACTAACCATATTAATCAAATCAACCCTTACTATTTGAAAATAATAAATAGAGGAATTTCAATTTTATAAAAATTGGGGTCATACAACCTCCTCTCCTTATGAAATTTTGTCCTCGAAATTGATGTACGTACCTGGTGTTTTAAAAAGGTGAGGATACCTCACTTTCATTTCCGATTCAAACTCCCAGATCATTTCTTCAATAGCATGGTTCCTCCACAAAACTTTGACTTATGGTATAACTTTTGTGTATAGTACATGCTCCTTCCTATCCAAGATCTTGGCAGATACCTCCTCGTACGTTAAATCTTCGGCTATCTCATCTGGTTCTAAATATATATTATGGTTTGAGTCTTTCACATATTTACGAAGCACAGATATGTGAAAAAATTATGAACACGAGACATGCTTGGAGGTAATGCGAGTCTATAGGCCACATTTCCTACTCGGTCAAGAATCTATAATGGACCAACAAATCATGGATTGAGTTTTCCTCTCTTCCCGAATCTTGTAACTCCCTTCCATGGAGCAACACGTAACAATACATGATCCCCAATATAAATTCCACATCCTTTCAATGAAGATCCACATAACTCTTTTGTTGATCCTGTGCCGTTTGTATACGTTGTCGGATCATTTGAAACTTTTCTGTAGTCATACGTACCAACTCTGGTCCCAATAATGTTGCTTCACCCACCTCATCCCAACATACTAGAGAGCGACACTTTCGTCCATACAATGCTTCGAATGGAGCCACACCTATACTTGCCTGATAATTGTTGTTGTAAAAGAATTCCACCAATGGTAAGTACTTATCCCAACTCCCTTTGAAGTCTAGAACACAAGTCTCAATAGATCTTCAAGAGTTTGATTAATCTTTTCCGATTGCCCGTCCGTTTGAGGATGGTATGCCGAACTGAATCGTAAATTCGTGCCCATAGCTTTCTTCAAACTAACCCAAAATCGTGAAGTGAATCTTGGGTCTCGATCAGAAACTATGGATACTGACATACCATGCAATTTCACAATCTCATTCACGTACATACGAGCAAGACGTTCAAGGGAATAAGTCTCCCGTATCGGCAAGAAATGTGCAGACTTGGTTAACCTATCAATAATAACCCAAATTAAATCTATGCCTTGAGAAACCTTGGGAAGACCAGTAATAAAATCCATGTTAATGTGCTCCCACTTCCATTCTGGAATCTCAAGTGGTTGCAATGGACCTTTTGGTACTTGATGCTCCGCCTTTACACGTTGATAAGTTAAACATCTTGAGATAAACTCCATGATCTCTCTCTTCATATTGCTCCACCAAAATGTATGTCAAAGATCATGATACATTTTGGTACTTTTAGGATAAATTGCAAATGGTGTGTTATGTGCCTCCATCATGATTTTGTAATTTCAAATCAGAGTCGTTAAGAACACAAAGTTTAGAGTTGACTCGAAGTATTCCTTCTTCATCGATTCATGCTTCTGGAATAGCACCTTCTCGTACTTTCTTCATCATACGCATCAGCTCCGGATTTGTGGCTTGAGCAGCTTTAACTTTATCGATTAAAGTCGGTTCTACTCATATATTTGATATCATTACGTGGTTACTTGGAGCCTTTAACTCTATCTCCATCCTTTGTAAGTCATACAAAATGGGTCTTTGTGTTAACAACATCGCACTCGTACCCGCATACGATCTTCTACTCAATGGGTCAGGTACCACGTTTGATTTTCCAGGATTTTATTAAATGATATGGTCGTAATCTTTCCATAGCTCGAGCCAACGTCGTTGCCGCATGTTGAGTTCCTTTTGGGTGAAAAAATATTTTAGGCTTTTATGATCTTAATATATCTCCACTTTCTCCCTATATAGATAATGCCTCCAGATTTTTAACACGAAAACGACTGCTGCCAACTCTAGATCATGAATAGGATAATTCCTCTCATATTCTTTGAGTTGTCGTGAGGCATAAGCTATGACTTTCCTATGTTGCATGAGAACACATCCTAAACCTTTGCCTGAAGCATCGTTGTGGATGACAAATCCCTCCAAACCTGATGGTATTATCAGTACAGGTGCCGAAATGAGTCTCCTCTTGAGTTCTTGGAAACTCTTCTCACATTCCTCGCTCCATTCGAATTTTGTATCTTTTCAAGTCAGCTGAGCTAATGGAGTTGCGATTCGAGAAGATCCTTCCACGAACCTCAGATAATAACCAGGTAAGCCCAAAAAGCTATGTACTTCGGTTACTGTCTTAGGTTGCTCCCAACTTTGTATTGCTTCAATCTTTTCCGGGTTAACTGATATTCTATAATTCGATACCACATGCCCAAGGAATGCTACTTCTTCAAGACAGAACTCTCATTTCTTCAACTTGGCATATAGCTTGTTTTCATGAAGCTTTTGGAGTATCAACCTCAAGTGTTGCTCATGATCTTCACGACTTATGGAATAGATGAGGATGTCATTAATAAAGACAATCACAAAATGATCCAAATATTCCTTGAATACAAGGTTCATCATATCTATGAAAGCCACAGGAGCATTAGTCAATCCAAAATACATGACTAGGAATTGGTAATGCCCGTAACGAGTTCTGAAGGCAGTCTTCAGAATATCCTTAGTTTTAATCTTTAACTGATGATATCCGAAACGAAAATCAATTTTTGAGAAGAATTTAGCACCTTGTAACTGGTCAAACAGGTCATCAATGCGAGGTAGTGGGTATGACACCCCCAAAATAGGTATACATCACCCATACTGAGTCGCTAAATACATGGTACAGAAACAACTTTAACTTTATTAATACAATTGTCGTGCAAAATACGACAACACATAAACTGTGAGTTTAAATATAAATATTGTCTTCTAGACAATATCCACACTCAAATAAGTCCTCATTACAATTATTGATATATTATTTTACAAAAATAGTGAGGACTACTAAAATAACTTTCTAGAACCATCATTCCATACCCCGACCAATACTCGCTACATTCTCGCCTCCTGAGAAGAAAAATGGAACAAAAAGGAAAATGGTGAGCTCAACTAACCCAGTAAAGAACATTATGAATAAGATAATATAGAAAAAATTAATGTTGGTCCTCAACAGGGAAAAATTTGATAGAATATAATAGACAACAAGTTTCAGATCAATATTCGCAGTGGTAATAACAATTCATTAGAAGAGTTAAGTAGATAATGAAATCTACTATCATCTATGAATTTAAAAGTCCATCATTAATACTTTATCCCTGTAACATCAATCAATATTTATCTTGAATCAAATATTCATCTTTGCACTATAAGCCAAAGATATTCATCAGTTGGTCATGTTCATCAAAACACATGTTCATCTTTGCACTACGGGCCAAAGATATTCATCAGAAAATCATTCATCTTTGCACTACAGGCCAAAGATATTCAGTTATATCATCATTTAGGACTGAGGATGATGAAAAATATTTTTAAAAAAACGAATCCAGTGAGACAAAAGAACAAATATTAGGGATTTGTACTTCGGTTTATCCATGTTCAAAAACACCCCATAATATACTATGGTGGAGTAAAATTCAAGAATAATGATCAAAACATGAAATAATATCATTTTTTTAAAAAAAATAACATCCCTTACCTCAAAAGAATAGTACTTCTAGCTGGAATATCAAATATAAAGCTAAAGGGAACTTACATCGTATAGCAATACTCAAAGTATCAAAATACTCACAAGAATACGCTCGATAATATAGAGAGAGAAAACTTCAGTTTCTGGTGTGATTTTCAATTCTAACCAAAGCACCATATTTATAGGAAAATACTTAGAACACCAAAGTAGAAAATTTAATAAAATATTAATATTTTTTTTTAAAAATTCCTACGCACAACTCCTTTGATCAAAACATCAGCCACTAAGTGGGGCCCACCTCATCAAAATAAAAAAAACGTTTTTCTTATTAAAAATATTTATAACTCCAAAAATTAATTATTCTGGAACTTCAATAATTCATAATAAATAGCCCTTTTACATAAAAATTTGAATCTTATGTCCCTTCCATAGGAAATTCAAGTCTCTACAACTTTGTAAGTTTAAGTTTTTCCAAATTCCAAGCAAAAATTGACCGAAATCCACATACGGACGATTTTGCAGGCTATAATCAAATTTCAGTCAAAAATGGGGCCCACCAACATGTTTTACATATTTTTAGCAATTATTATAACAACAATACTCTTCCTTCTCATTTATTTATATATCACACATTTATTACAAAAATATCACCATTATTATATTATTATAATATAATAATATATTTAAATAAATTATTTTATCAGAAAAGGTAAAATATCAATTTTCAACAATTGTCATTTTTCTAAAAATTCCTCCATTTCTATCCATATAAATAAATATTTTTCTTATCATATAAATCAATAATTAATTCTTCATAAATAATATTACAGAATCACAATAATGACAACCAGGTCATTCCTAGGAAAGAGGGGGCTTTCCAATAAGGATTTCTCCTTATTAGCGCGCAATTAGGTGACCAAACCTCTCCTTAGACAGAACTTCCTTAGACATTGCCAATAATGCTATCTAATAATATTATTCAAATAATATGAATTATTGATCTGATAATGGGAAATATTGTGCAGTGACAATTATTGAAACAACAATAATATAAAATATCAACGTAGTGCCTTCTTACGTAAGAATCAATAATTGGTGCAATACCGTGTGCTACTGTGCAACACCGCGTATTACTGTATTTTAACCACCGAGTATTCCAGCAGTGTTAACGGTAACAACTATGCCGTTATTTATTAAAAAAAAACTTATAATTGTCATTTTCTTCATCCAATCGCTTTTTAGTTATGGGGCCCATATACAAGGTCATACAGTAGTATGAATATTCCCAAACGAAGAAGAATATTTCACGACCAAACGAATATTCCCCGAGAACAATGAATATTTTATAACCACTTTTTTATTTAAGATATTTGCGCATTTTACCCATAACTAACCACATTAATCAAATCAACCCTTACTATTTCAAAATAATAAATAGAGGAAATTCAATTTCATTTATAATAAGTTGGGGTCTTAGAGTGGGTACCTATTTTTGATGGTGACATGGTTCAACTCCCGATAGTCAATGCAAAGTCGCATACTCCCATTTTTCTTCTTTAAGAATAAAACAGGAGCACCCCAAGGAGATGTACTAGGAAGAATGAAACCAATATCCAACAACTCTTGTAGTTGGGTTTTTAACTCATGAAGTTCAATAGGAGTCATTCGATATGGGGTTTTGAAAATGGGTTTTGTACCGGGTTCAAGGTCAATACAAAATTCAATATCACGCTCTTAGGGTAAGCAAGGAAGTTCTTCAGGAAATACGTCAAGAAATTCACTAACAATAGAAATATTATTTAAATCTGACGTATTTTTGTTTAAATCCATAACATGGACTAAGAAATCTTGACATCCGTTTTTCAATAAACGAATGGCTTTATGGCTTGATATAACAGTAATTGACTTTAGTGGTTTGGCTGCTTGAATTCGTATAACAGGTTGGTTAGGAATATGAAAACTAATAACCTTACGAAAACAATCAATTTTAGCATGATGAGTGGTTAACCAATCAATCCCTAAAATCACATCAAATGCAAGTATTTTCAAAGAGATGAGATCAACAGGTAATGTGATGGTCCCAACTTGAATCAAGCAAGATTTATAAACAGTGGATATAATGAAAGTTTCTCCCAATGGAACAGATAAGTCAAAGTCTAATTTCTCAGGAGTCAAGTTTAAGCGTTGAGCACAAGAAGGAGAGATAAAAGAATGGGTAAAATCGGTATCTAATAAGGTATAAACTTCGCAAGAGTTTATGATTAGCTTACCCGTGATCACCTCGTTCAGGTTCCTCGCGTTTTGGGTAGTCACGACAAACGCTCTTTAAGGAACAACTGACTTTGACTTGTCCGGGACAACCTTTTGAGTCACCATCCCCATTGGACTTGGTTTCGCTACAGAACAATCTCGAGCTATATGACCTTCCTTTCCATAATTATAATAAACCTTGAATTGTTGTGGTCAATTTGGGCTGATGTGTCCCTCTTTTCCGCATTTATAACATACGACCAGTGGTCGTTCTCCTCCCTTAGAAACAGTTGATGTTGGTGTTGACGTCTTCACGTTGTCATTGTTGTACTTCTCTTTTTAAAATCTCCCCCTGACTCGCTTCTTCTACTATCATGGCCACGATTACCACCAGAGTGGTTACCGCTTCTGTCCAGATATTTTCCTCCCCGTTGGTTGTTATTGCTCCGATGAATGTTGTCACCGGTACGACCCTAGTTGTGGTCCCCGGTTGAATAAACTCATTATCTCGCTCTAATAATTGAGTCATGTTCACAGCATCTGAATATAAAGAAAATTTGTGAGAAATGAGGTATTGACGAATTTTGGGTTTCAATCCTCTTAGAAACATCCGCGTCATATGTTTCTCATTCTCTACCAAATGAGGTGCAAACCTAAATAACTCCGCGAACTTAGCCTCGTACTGGGACACAGTCATGTTGTTCTGTTCTAGTCTGATAAACTCTACCTCCTTCATATGACGAATACTTTCAGGAAAGTACTTATCATTGAACAATTTTTGAAATGTTTTCCAAGACATATTGAGTGTGGCAGGCTAGGTACGCTTCACAGATTTCCACCAGTAATCTGCCTCACCACGGAACATAAAGGTGGTGAATGAAATCTTCTGTTCCTCTGTGCATCCCAAGACATCAAATATCTTGGTAATTTGTTTAAACCACGTTTCTGCCTTGATCAGATCCGGCTTTCCCTAAAACTTCGGTGGTTCCAACTCCTTGAATTGCTTAGCAGTGACCAGTCGTGAGTTGCCATTGTTTTCACCTGCATTTTGAACAGGAGTCTCTCTCGTCTGGTTTTGCATGAACTGCAAAAAGCTTCTAAACATCCCATCATTCATCGTTTGATCGGTGGTGTTGTTTACAGGAGGAAGATTGCCTTCCTGATGCACATTATCCTGGTTGTTGATTATCGGTGTCTCAATGTTCGCATTCACTCCATTTTTAACATTTTCAACTGCCATTCTCAAATACTTCCACAAAACAAGGGTTAATTAAAGAAATTGACATGCCACACAACATCCCTGTATTCTGACCGGCCAAACAAATAAGCTTAGGTAGGACACACTAGCAAATGATTTACTCGTCTCTCCCCTTCTAGTTCTAAATCCAGATCTCCACCACAGATCATATCCCTAAGCTCTAATACCAACTGTGACGCCTCTAAAGTAGGTCCACACAACCCATTCTGAGTCGCCAAATACATGGTACAGAAAATAACTACAACTTCATTATTACAATTATCGTGCAAAATACGACAACACATATGTTGTGAGTTTAAATACAAATATTATCTTCTAGACAATATCCAAACTCAAATAAGTCCTCATTATAATTATTGATACACTATTTTACAAAATAGTAAGGACTGCTAAAACAACTGTATAGAACCATCACTCCATACCCCGACTAGTTCCCGCTATATTTTTGCCTCCTGAGAAGAAAAATGGAACAAAAAGAAAAAAGGTGAGCTCAACTATCCCAGTAAAGAATATTATGACTAAGATAATAAAAAAAAACAAATTATCGTTAGCCTTCAATAAATTAGATAAAATATAATGGACAACAAGTTTTAGATCAACAACTGCAGCGGAAACAACAATTCATTAGAAGGGTTAAGTAGAGAATGAATTCTACTATCTTCTATGATTTAAAAGTCCATCATCAATATTTTATCCATGTAACATCAATCAATATACATCTTGAATCAAATATTTATCTTTGCACTACGGGCCAAAGTTATTCATTTGTATCACCAGTTAGTCATGTTCATCTCAACACCTGTCCATCGTTGCACTACGGACCAAAGATATCAGGTAATCATTCATCTTTGCACTAAAGGCCAAAGATATTCAGTTATATCACCATTTAAGATTGAGGATGATAAAAATAATTTAAAGAAAATGAATACAGAGAGATAAAGGACACGATTAGGGATTCATAATTAGTTTATTCAAGTTCAAGAATACTTCATAATAATCAATTGTGGAGCAAAATTCAAGAATGAAGATCAAAACATGGATACAATCAAAGATAGTAACCATAATAGACAACTTGGACAAAGAAAAGAAAATTTAATTTTCCTGTGAATAGTATCGTATTCGTGAATAGTGTCGTATACGTGAATAGTTCCGTATACATGAATAGTGACCCCAGCACGAAAAGGCAAAAATTTCACAAGAAAGATCATACTTCGTGAACAGTACTCGTGAATAGTACCGTATTCATGAATAGTACCGTATACGTGAATAGTAACCTCAACATGAAAAGGTAAAAATTTTATAATAAAATTCATACCAATATTTCGGTATAATGATATTGAAAGAGATAATATCATTTATGAAAAAAAATAACATCCCTTACCTCAAAAGAGCAGTACTTCTGACTGGAATATCGGATATAATGCTGAAGGAAACTTGCACTGAATAATAACACTCAAAGTATTTAAATACTCACAAAAATACGCTCAATATTATAGAGAGAGAAATTTCAGATTCTGGTGTGATTTCAATTCTAACCTAAGCACTCTATTTATAGGAAAATGCTTAGAACACAAAAGTAAAAAATTTAATAAATATTAATATTTTTAAAAATTTTCTACGCACACCTCCTTGACCAAACCATTAGCCCACACAAGTGGGGCCCACCTTACAAAAAATGTTTTTCTTTTAAAAAACATTTATAACTCCAAAAATCAATTATTCCGGAACTTCAATAATTCATAATAAATATCCCTTTTATCAGAAAATTCGGATCTTATGTCTATTCCATAGGAAATTTAATTCTCTACAACTTTGTAGAAGATAGTTTATTCAAATTTCAAACGAAAAATGACCGAAGTCCACATATAGATGATTTTCGACACCTCTATTCCAACAAAATACTGATAAAACATCTCAACATTAATTCTTTCATAAAATAAATATTTCCTTATCATTTTTATCAATAATTAATTATTCACAAATAATATTACAGAATCACAATAATGACAACCAGGTCGTTCCCAGGAAAGAGGGGACTTTTCGATAAGGATTTCTCCTTACTAGCGCACAATTAGGTGATCAAACCCCTTTCCCAGACAGAACTTCCTTAGACATTCCCAATAATGTCATCTGATAATATTATTCAAATAATATGAATTATTGATTTGATAATGGGAAATACTGTGCATTGATAATTATTGAATCAATAATATAAAATATAAACGTAGCAATTATTGAATCAATAAAATAAAATATTAAACAGTAATTACTGACAATTATTGAGTAAT
Source organism: Panax ginseng (assembly GCA_020205605.1). Lineage (NCBI taxonomy): Eukaryota > Viridiplantae > Streptophyta > Magnoliopsida > Apiales > Araliaceae > Panax > Panax ginseng. Next base: position 161,841,380 of record CM035132.1, on the reverse strand, counting down.
GACTTCTTATGTAAGAATCAATAATTAGTGCAATCACTGTGTCTATCGTGGCAACACCGCGTATTCATCGTGTTTTAACCGGCGGTATTATAACAAGATAATAACAGTAACAACTACGTCGTTATTTATAAAAAAAATTATACTTTATGCGTTTTCTTCATCCAATCGCTTTTCAGTTATGGGGCCCACATTAAAGGTCAATTTGCCGTAAATACGAATATTCTCCGACAATAAGAATATTCCACGACAAAGCGAATATTTCAAACAACAATGAATATTTTATAACCACTTGCTTATTTAAAATATTTAGCATTTTACCCATAACTAACCATATTAATCAAATCAACCCTTACTATTTCAAAATAATAAATAGAGGAATTTCAATTTTATAAAAATTGGGGTCTTACAAAAATGGTCAATCTTTACTTATCCTGATGAAATAAACTTTCCTTTAAATATATGATTTGACATTCTATTAGATTGTTCATTCCCTAACTCCCATCTTAAGTAACCAAACATAAGAATGAACATTCATTTGAAATTCTCATTTCATCCCCCCCCCCCTCCCCAAAAAAACCATTAAATTTGATTGGTTCTTGATATTATAGTAATAATGATGCACTTAAATTATGAAATTCTATTTTATTTTCAAAAAATGTGGCTTTGGGAAAAGATAAGAAGAAGAAAGAAACTTAGTTTTTGGTCATTAAATTATTTTTGTTTTGATCATACTGTAAGTCGGACATTAAATAATAATCTTTTGAAATGAAGAAAAATATATTCTTAGTCTTCTTTTCATAAATGTAGGTATATAATGAATTTTTAAAGAAATAATAATTTAGTAACAATTTTTTTCAATGTTATAATTATAGTTTTATTGTCTTATAAATTTTAATCTCTTAGGCTATATTTGTTTGTAAGGATTACACTTGTGATAAGACTATTAATCTCAAGTATCATGTTTATTTTTAAATTTGAACTTGGACTATTAATCCTGGGATTATAAAATAGCCTAAGATGTAGGATTATTTAATATCATGTTGTACCTGATATTATAATCTGTACCATTTGAGATTAAAAATTGCTAGACAAAATTAACTTCAACCTTTTTTCTAAAATATCCATAATATCATGTTCTAGCACTATATCTATAAGGGTGTGTATTCAATTAAGATTTTTAAAGACTATTAAAGATTTTAAAAGTTTAGTTGCATTCAATCAAGATATTTAAAGAGTTTATAAAAGTTAACTGGTATTCAATTATAACTTTTTTAATGTCTTTAAAAGTTAGGTGGTATTGAATTAAGATTTTTACAAAGTCTATAAAAGTATTTTGGTATTCAAAAAGTCATAGATTTTTTAGATTTCTATCAAATGGTAGAGTTTGACAGACTTTAGAAGAAGAATTATAACTATCAACCCATATCCAAAGTCTGACCATGTGACGCCCCAAAAATAGGTATACATCACCCATCTTGGATCGCCAGATACAAGGTACTGAATACAAATACAACTTAATAATACAACTGTCGTGTAAAATACGACAAAACATAAACTGAGAGTTTTAATAAGAATATTGTCATCTAGACAATATCCACACTCAATGGAGTCCTCATTACATTTATTGTCACACTATTTAATGAATAGTGAGGACTACTAATGATATCATCTCGGACCATCACTCGGTTCCCAGACTCGTCCCACTATATTCTCATTTCTGAAGAGAACGGTGAAAGAAGCGGTGAGCTCAACTAGCCCGAAAGAAGAAATATTATGACTAAGATAATGCGAGAATAAATTATAATTAGTCTTTAACAATGTTAAGCGATAAAATACAATAGACATCAAGTTTAAGCTGCAATGAACAAAGCAATCCATTAGAAGAGTCAAGTAGAGAATAAAATCTACTATCTTCTATGGTTTAAAATGTTTTCATCAATTTTTATCGCTGAGACTCAGCATCATAAATAAAACACATCATCTGATCATCCCTGTACTACGGGCCAAGGATATTCATTAAATCATCAATGGTCATGACTATACCGAAAAATCCCTGATCATAATCATACCAAAAACTGTCCATCAATGCATTGCAGGCCACTGAGGACTTTTACCATATCATTTATAACATTACAGGTCATGATTATACCGAATGATCCCTGGTCATAATCATACTAAGTCTATCTATGCACGTTAGCCAAAGATGAGTTTCATTACAATATAAGCATGAGGATGATGACAATAACATAAAAATTCATTAAAAACAAGTTCAAGAATTAATTTATCCATGAACCAACAACGTCCAAATTGTCAACATGATAATGCTTTGTGGAGAAAAATTCAAGAATGCTCAGAAGAATATTTTCATGAAAAGATACTGGATGAAGCGCAAATATCCAGGATATTCTACTAATTTCATGGAGTATAAAAGCCAAAACTTTAACCAACCTGAGTATAATAGAATATATGAAGCGCAAATGGATTTTCGCCGTCATGCGGTAATCACGTATCTGAATCATTTCCACAATTTAATAAGGAATGAATACAAAGGATCATTCACCATGCATGTGGTAATCCACATGTATGCAGATTATTCTAACGAATAATAAAGAATGGAATAATGAAGGATTCACCATGCATGCGATAGATCGCAGCACGTGTTATTCCCAGCGAATAATAAAAAAATAGAACAGTGTGCGTTAGCTAACGCACGCATAAGATATTCCAACAAAGATAATAATTAATGGAACCAGTCAAAGCGTAATACACACCGCAAGCGGGATATTCCAATGTAATGATAAAGAATGGAATAATGAAGAATTTTACCATGTATGCGGTACTTGCAGATAGGCAAAGTTATTCCAACATAATAATAAAGAATGGAATAATGAAGAATTTCACCATGTATATGTAGATTAGACATATAAAAGTTATTCAATAGAATAATAAGGAATGGAATAATGTAAGTTCTCTTCATGAATATGAAAGAAATAATACCCTTACCTTAGAAGAAAATCGGATATAGGAGTAGTAAGTAGCGTAATACTTTTCTTCTTTCTCTCTAGAGTTTCAATTGAATTAAGTAAGAAATAATGAAGGAATGAGCTACTATTTATAGGAGAATTGATTTGAATAGTAACTAATTCATGAATGGTCCAGATTGATTTACTTTTAAGCAGACGATCCATATTGATTTACTATATAAATTATTAATAAAATATTCTAATAAAACAAAATCTTTTAAATAAAATATAATATATTCTATTTATAATCTAATAAAACGAATAACTTTATAAAAGTATTATGTTTTATATAAAAAGATTTTACTATGCAAACACTATCACGAGCACTATGCATAATAGAATATAATATATTCTATTTATAGTCTAATAAAATGAATAACTTTATAAAAGTATTACATTTTATATAAAAAGATTTTACTATGCAAAACAATATGCATAATAAAATATAATATATTCTAATTATTGTCTAATAAAACAAATAACTTTATAAAAGTATTCTGTTTTATATAAAAAGCTTTTCTGTTTTATTACATTAATAATACTAATAAAAAAAAATTTATATATATAATATATATATATATATATATATAAACTTTCGTGACTTCATAAAAAGACACCTCAATATATTTAACAACATTTATCATCATTATTATAATTCACAATATTAATCGACCAGATCGTTCCTAGGAAAGATGGGGCTTTCCAATAAGGATTTTCTCCTATTGGCGTAGCATGATTAGGTGACCAAACCTCTCCTCGATGAACTTCTAGACATCGTTAATATTGCAAATAATAATATTAATAACTTTGTTATCTCAATTATTGATTTAATAATATATAAAATATCAACAATAATTGAATCAAATAACGTGAGATATTATGCAACAATTACTGTGGCAATACTTGAACAAAACTAAGTGACTTCTCATGTAAGCATCAATAATCAATAGTGTGTGCTACTATGCAACCACGCATATTACTGTACTTTTACTACCGAGTAGTTCAACAGTTTTAACGGTAAAACTTCCGCCGTTATTTTTATAAAAATATTTTTGTCATTTTCTCAATCAAACAATAATTACATTGTAGGGTCCACCAATGATTGTGCAATTAAATCGTCGAATATTCCTGTTAAAGCGAATATTCTAAGACCAATCGAATATTATATAACAACTTGCATACTTTTCAAATTTCTAAATATTACCCACAACTATAACATTATATCAAATTTACTCCATAATATTCAAAAATGATATTTATTGAAAATTCATCTTTATTCATAAAAGTTGGGGTCTTACAGACCTCATCTCTAAAGACATCTAAAGACTTCCAAATATTAAACACAAAGGTAGAAATTCTAATCGCCAGTAAAGAGGGAACCCAGAAATTCGCGGTGTAAATACAAATTCGCTGTGTAATATCCAGAAAAAAATAATAATAAAGAAATAAAATAAATAATATTTAAATTTATATTTTAAATAATTTAATTGAACTTTGTCTTTTATTGGGTCAAAGTAGTTATTTATTTTATTTGGTCTAATAAGTATTAATATGTGAAGGATAAATTAATTTGGTAAAATTTGAGCCTTAAAACTAATTTGATTTAATTTATATGTGGATAAAATTAAATTATATTATAATTAAGAGAATTAACAAGATATATTAATAAGTAAACAAATAACTAAAGACCTAATCTTTCTCGCGGTACGTGTAATCGGGGAAAGAGGAAAAAGGCACAGAAAATTGGTAAGGGAGAATGCGGCAGTTCGAAAGCATCTAATACAAAGACGAAAGAAATTTGTTTAATAAAGGTGAGATAAAATCATGAAACTCTCAAATCAATTGTGAAGATTATGTATGTATATATATATATATTTAAAGCTTTTGTCTTATTATTAATTATATTGCATGATTTGGTAAAAGGAGGGATTATATATATAGTAGTAAAACAATAATATGTTACTGTGGATAGTAGTAAAGCAATCAATATGAGCATTTTGTCTTATATATATATATATATATATATATATATATATATATATATATATATATAGTGTCGGGTTATAGAACATAGGTATGAGTCTACTTTGGGTAAGCAGGGTATGCATGAATGAGCTTTGAGTAAGATTTTATTTTTGAAAGCAGTCAAGATGAGTAGGTTATTGGATCTAGCTCCTCGGTTAGTAATGTAGTCGACTTTGCCTCTGTTCGAGATATAGTGAACCAAGAAGAACATAATTATGAAAACATTAATCAAGTTTTAAACAATTTGGAATATACCTAAGGTATCTCCCAAAGAAATTTATCGGTCAACATTCTCGGATAAATTTAAAAGCGATTATAATGTCAAAAGCTGTTGAGAGAGTTTATGCAATTAACAAAGAATCTGAAAATTGTAGTCTTTTATCACCGAAGTTATTAAAAACATAGAAAAAAGGGTTATAATTTTATACATATAGGTCTTGTTCAAGTTGCGATTAAACCTCTTAATAGAAAAGGAATTAATTCATCAATCTACCTCGCCTTAGAGATGCTAGATTTTTAAATTACTATCCAAGCATTATTGGTGCAATGGAAGCAAGTTTGCATAATGGACCTATCCATTTCAAGCCGCTTTCACGATTTCACCTTGAGTCTCGATGATCAAAACTTATTTAAAGCCTTATCATTAAATATTAAAAGCGATGGAGAGATTACTCAAATGATTGAAGGATCTCAACCCATTGCTTTGATTTCTGAGATTTATTATAAGGCGATGAAGTCAAATTTGAGCGTTCATGCTCTTAATAAAAGCCCAAAAGATCAAACAGATTTTAATTCAAAGTTCAACTAGTGATGCTAATATCCGGATCCCAAGAACAATTCTTTGGAAGGATATTAACTTACCTAATCAATGGACTTTACCAAATGAATTACCACAAGAACCCATAATTAACAATTTATTGAATATTGAAAATATCCAACAATTTTCGAGATGGGCTGTTAAAATTAGTTTTGAGCGTACTAGGTCACCGATTATCATTGAAGATATTTCTAGTTCTTGATCCCTTGAGTTATCACACACTAGAAGAGATACCGAGGTCTAAGTAATCCTCTTGTTAAAGATATCAAACTTAAAGGTATTCTTAATGAAGGACAAGTTAGTCATCCTGTTATATTTCGAGCAATCGATACTGGTCGAAGATGAAGACTCTTCTTCCCCAAGCATCCTCTGTTTATCCCCACACGATACCGATTTTAATGCCCCTATTCATAATCAACTAAGAGTCATTAAAAAGAATTAAGTGTTAAATTGGGATAACTTAGTTAAAGATTTTAATTGAAAATCTAATAAAGAAAAAAGACATCTATTTAGATCATCCATCCAACCTGAAAAGGAAAGAGATAAGATAATAAATAGATGGAAAAGATTTATCAAAATGAAGAAATTAACATCACTTTTTATGGTGGTATATACGAGTATCAAGGTAAATGCAATGTTATTAGTAAAACTCGATGGATTAAAGAAGCAGATCCAAAGTATCGACCGGTCATCCCCCATTAGAAAGCAGTTCTAATTCGATTAAAAACACTTACATTATTGCTAGTCCCTTCAAAATACAGCGGAACTAATAACGACAAAAAATAATTGAACAATTAAACTTTAGCAATCAATATCTAGCAACGGTAGGAAAACAGCTAGATAGAATTGAAGAAAAATTTGAAGAAGGTATTATCAAAAAACCCGATTACTAGAAGATTCTGGAACATCAGAAGCTTCTTCATTACTGCTACTACTATTGTTATCAATTCTCATTAATTCTAATAATTGTTCCGTATCTTCAGTTGAAATATTTAACTGAGCTAATTTTTGTTTAACTCTGCATTCACTTTTGTAATGACCTTTTCATCACAATTGTGATGAGATAATTTTACTTTTATCAAATATTTTGATTTTTATAAGATTTTTTCTTTGATGACTTAGGTTTATTATAATAATTATCTTGATTATTGTTCTTATTTTTGTTGTGAGTATATCTCTTCTTACTGGCGTTTATGATTTTTTTGTGTGACTCGATATGTTTATCTTTATGCTGTGCTTCCTTGGGGAGGAGCCACAAGCGTGATATATATCTGAAGATTGTAATAAAAGCTGCTGTAAAAGGGTTAGTGTAATTACAAAAGATGAAGAAGAAAGCTCCTTATTAGTTGAACTATTGCTGTTATTGATCAGGTAGAATCTGATGATAATAATAACTCTGTTATGGAACTATTGCTATTTAATCAACACAGTTTTTCTATGTTTCATAAATAGTAAACTTAAATTTAATAATTTAAGTTTACTATTTAATTTGACGCTCTGATACTATTTAATTGTGTTGTATGGGCTCAAGAAAATGGATCTTGAGCATCCTGAAGAGCAATTGTGCCATAGGGGTCTAACCGCCTTCATAATCGTAATCATGACTAGAAATATCTCCTCCGGGTCGAGAAGAAGCTTTATCGACTCTTCACGAATCGATCAAGTCTTAAATGAATAGCATCAAGAAGACGCTTAACTTCGAATTAGAATAATCGAAACATCCGTGATTGAAGCGGTGATGTATGGCGATTTTGCTAATTCGATTGTTTTGATTCTTGGAGGATGCAACGGCGAGATGCCGTAGTAAGCTATATTAGCGTTAATCGGAGGAGGTAAGGAGAGGAGAAGGCGGGAATTCTTTTGAACTTGGCCTACTATCTCATTAACTCCAAATTTATCCCACCATTTAATTGAAAAGCAGTGAGAGAGACACGAGAAATAGGAGAAAGAAAAGTCCTGAGTCATTCCGATTCCTATGGACGATTTTGAGTGAAAAGCAGTGACTTCTTGAGTGGTTGTAACTATATATTGCCATTTCAAAATCAAGGATTTTATATTTACTACAAAATATAAGGAAGACTGGAATTTCCTCATATTTGGAATGATAATTCTTGTGATGACAAAAATGCTCTAATTGGGCAAGGAGAGGTTTAGGGAAAATGTCATGACTCAAACCGCAGTACCTTGTCCACCAAAGAATGAACCATTTGGGGAATTGACTTTTAAATTTGTGGTCGAACTGAAAGAACCACGAGTGACTATGATCATCATTTTGATGAAGCATGATTTTATGCCATGCTTCAATATAATCATAATAGCAAAAGGAACTAGATTGATTAGAAAGAGATCGAGATCGATGGATGACTACTCCAATCGATGAATTAAGGACTTGTTTAATATCTGATGAATGATAAAGGAGTTTTGATTTATCATCATTGGCATAGATTAGTTTTATAATGACCACTGTTTCAATAAGGATATCTCTATAATAAACAAGTGACTTATATGGGTGAGGGAGTAAAATGCCATCCAGAAGGAAAATCTCAATGCTAAGCTGAATAGGGTCATTTTTAGGTTTCATATTTAACTCAACATGAAATAAGTGATGATCATAAACACAAGATAATCGGACAACTTTGGATGACTAGGTTTTGTGGAGTAGCCCTTAACTTCGGAATTAGAATAATCGAAACATCTGTGATCAAGGGTGATGTGGCGATTTTGCTAATTCGGGATTGTTTTTGATTCTTGGAGGATGTGGCGGAATCTGCCGTAGTAGCTATATTAGCGTTAATCGGAGGAGGTAACATAATTTTCTTTCCTAAATGTCCACAACTTAAACCTTTATTACTAGTGGTAAATGGATAAAGCAAATATATGAATGGTAATCCCAAAATAATTTTGTCGATGAGGTTGCGAACTAAGATTTAACGAGGTCTTGAAACACATGTTGTCTGATGGATATGTACATTAGGTAATTTGTACTTTATTTCCATTTGACTACCGTTATTTGAATTTAATTTTTCACTAGTTTTCTTATAATATCTAGTGGGGATAATACCTTCTTGAATACAATTCAAATGCATCAAGATATCTACTAAGCAGGAGTTGTCTTTGAAAAGGTTTTATCAATGACTAAATTAATGAAATATACCATTTTTGAATAGTAATATCTTTAATTCTTTTAAGAGAGAGACCTTGAATAAAGAGATCGAGAATCTTTGGCAATAGATGACTACGGATCCTCGTGACATTCATCACTAGAAGAAGAATCATTAATTTGAAGATCCGATTTTTATTGTCAATCTCTTTTCTTAAACTAGAAATCTCAATCTTTAAATTAGAAATCTCCTTTTTAAGTCTATTAACCTCTTGATTTAATTAGGAAGTGTAATTTCTTTAACTTAGGAGATTTGAATCTTTCAAGAGTCTTATTTAAAGCTGAATATGGGTTTTTCTTTAGCTCTAAGAACCTTGTCGTTGACCTTTTTATCTTTAGTTAATAAATCTTTTAATTGTTTTAGATATTGAGTTTTTAATTCCGGATCAGTAATTTTACTGATTAGATCAACTAATAAGGAGCTTTCTTCTTCATCTTTTGTAATTACACTAACCCTGTGCTTCCTTCGGGAATTTAAATTGTAGTCTTTTTTCTATGTGCGCTCTGATACCATTTGAAATAGAAGAATGGTCAGAAGAACTTTCATTATTATCATCAGATTCTACCTGATCAATAACAGCAATAGTTCCACTTGGACCGGGTTCTGTTTTGAGTTTTTAAATAATTTTTCAATGGAATGGACCAATTCGTCATCTTTATTAGGTAAACTTAAATTATATCATTTTACGGTAAATTTAGTAAAGGTTGTTCTATCTTTGAATCGGGTTTTTGATAATACCTTCTTCAAATTTTTCTTCAATTCTATCTAATTTGTTTTTCCTACCGTTGCTAGATATTGATTGCTAAAGTTTAATTGTTCAATTATTTTTTTTGTCGTTATTAGTTCCGTCGGGTATTTTGAAGGACTAGCAATAATGAAGTGTTTTTAATCTGGAATTAGGCTGTTTTTAATGGGGATGGTGGTGATACTTTGGATCATCTTCTTTAATCCATTGAGTTTTACTAATAACATTGCATTTACCTTGATCTGATTCATACCGATCATAAAAAGTGATGTTAATTTCTTCATTTTTGATAAATCTTTTCCATCTATTTATTATCTTATCTCTTTCCTTTTAGGTTGGATGGATGAGATCTAAATAGATGTCTTTTTCTTTATTAGATTTTGAATTAAAATCTTTAACTAAGTTATCCCAATTTAACACGAATTTTTTTAATGACTCTTAGTTGATTATGAATAGGGGCATTAAAATCGGAATCGTAATGGGATAAACAGAGGATCTTAGGGAAGAAGAGTCTTCATCTTGACGGTATCGATTCGAGTATAACGAGGATGACTAACTTGTCCTTCATTAAGAATACCTTTAAGTTTGATATCTTTAACAAGAGGATTACTTAGGACCTCAGTATCTCATAATAAATCCTGTAAATCAAAGCAATGGGTTGAGATCCTTCAATCATTTGAGTAATCTCTCCATCAGTTTTAATATTTAATGATAAGGCTTTAAATAAGTTTTGATCCTTCGAGACTCGAGGTGAAATCAGAAAGCAGTTGAAATGGATAGGTCCATTATGCAAACTTGCTTCCATTGCACCAATAATGCTTGGATAGTAATTTAAAAATCTAGCATCTCTAAGGCAGAGGTAGATTGATGAATTAATTCCTTTTCTATTAAGAGGTTTAACTGCAACTTAAACAAGACCTATATGTATAAAATTATAACCCTTTTTTCTATGATTTTTAATAACTTCTGGTGATAAAAGACTACAATTTTCGTATTCTTTGTTAATTGCATAAACTCTCTCAACAGTTTTGACATTATAATCAGTTTTAAATTTATCTGAGAATGTTGAGTGATAAATTTCTTTGGGAGATACCTTAGGTATATTCCAGTTGTTTAAAACTTGATTAATGTTTTCATAATTATGTTCTTCTTGGTTCACTATATACGGAGCAGAGGCAAAAGTCGACTGTTACTAAGCGAGGAGCTAGATCCGAATAACCTACTCATCTTATTTGTTTCAAAAATAAAATCTTACTCAAAGCTCATTCATGCATATACCCGTTTACCCAAAGTAGACTCATACCTATGTTCTATAAACCCGAAAGACGATGAAGTCAAATTTGAGCGTTCATGCTCTTAATAAAAGCCCAAAAGATCAAGCAGGTTTTAATTCAAAGTTCAACTAGTGATGCTAATATCCGGATCCCAAGAACAATTCTTTGGAAGGATATTAACTTACCTAATCAATGGACTTTACCAAATGAATTACCACAAAGAACCCATAATTAACAATTTATTGAATATTGAAAATATCCAACAATTTTCGAGATGGAAGCTGTTAAAATTAGTTTTGAGCGTATTTAGGTCACCGATTATCATTGAAGATATTTCTAGTTCTTGGGTCCTTGATTATCCACACTAGAAGAGATCTTTGAGGTCCTAAGTAATCCTCTTGTTAAAGATATCAAACTTAAAGGTATTCTTAATGAAGGACAAGTTAGTCATCCTGTTATACTCGAACGATACCGTAGAAGATGAAGACTCTTCTTCCCGGCATCCTCTGTTTATCCCATTACGATCGATTTTAATGCCCCTATTCATAATCAACTAAGAGTCATTAAAAAAGAATTCGTGTTAAATTGGGATAACTTAGTTAAAGATTTTAATTCAAAATCTAATAAAGAAAAAGACATCTATTTAGATCATCCATCCAACCGAAAAGGAAAGAGATAAGATAATAAATAGATGGAAAAGATTTATCAAAAATGAAGAAATTAACATCACTTTTTATGGTGGTATATAAAGTATCAAGGTAAATGCAATGTTATTAGTAAAACTCAATGGATTAAAGAAAGCAGATCCAAAGTATCGACCCGGTCATCCCCATTAGAAAGCAGTTCTAATTCGATTAAAAACACTTCATTATTGCTAGTCCTTCAAAATACCCGATTTGAACTAATAACGACAAAAAATAATTGAACAATTAAACTTTAGCAATCAATATCTAGCAACGGTAGGAAAACAGCTAGATAGAATTGAAGAAAAATTTGAAGAAGGTATTATCAAAAAACCCGATTCAAAGATAGAACAACCTTTACTAAATTTACTGTAAAAATGATATAATTTAAGTTTACCTAATAAAGATGACGAATTGGTCCATTCCATTGAAAATTATTTAAAAACTCAAATGTAACCTGGGTCCAAGTGGAACTATTATTCACATTATTGATCGTAGAATCTGATGATAATAATGAAAGTTCTTCTGACCATTCTTCTATTTCAAACCTTAATGATCAATTAAATAAATTAACTGTTAATAACACAAGTATCACTAGAAATTGGTATTCCAGACCAACTCCTCCAGATTTACAATTGAAGAAAGAAATCTAGATAAGCAGTTTTGGTATCCTCGAATAAAATATATGAATGGAATATAGATGGATTTAGTGAACAAGAAATTCTTAATAAACTAAATCATATGTCTATGGTAGCTAATATGATTCTGAGACTAAATTCAACACTTTGTCTCAACGGACATTGTTGAATTATTAGCTAGTGGATTCTTTGGCATTCTTAGGTCTTTAGTGGGAAAAACATCTCACGAGAAGACATTAGAATATCCATAATTCATGCTATTCAAAGAGATAAAGAAAGGCAATCCCATCTTTGATGAAGATCTTTGGTATTGGTCTTCACGATGGAGTTAACACTTTAATATTCACCATAATTAAACATTTTGTTGGAACCCCTAGCAATATTACGAGAAAGAATTCATGATCATTAAGTAATCTTACTTGTCCCACTCTAAGTGATTTTAGATGGTACAAAGATGTATTTACCTCTAGAGTTATGATGAGAAATGAGCGGTAATAAACCATTTTGGAAAGAAAAAATTCGTTAATGGTTTGCCATCTTTATTTGCTCACAAAGTTAAGGAAGAATTAAGCAAAAACCTAGGATATATTGATTATGATAATTTAACTTATGGAGATATTATTAGTCATATCCAAAAATTGGATTAAAAATGTGCATTGATTTTAAATTAGCGAAACAAGCTAGAAAAGACAAAAAATAAAGCTAAATCTGAGTTAGGAACATTTTGTGAAAAAGTATGGTTTCTCATGGGTGGCTCCCTCCGAAGGAAGCAGGCATAAAGATAAACATATCGAGTCACACAAAAATCATAAAGCTGTAAAAGAAGAGATATACTCACAACAAAAATAAGAACAATAATCAAGATAATTATTATAATAAACCTAAGTCATCAAAGAAAAAATCTTATAAAAATCAAAATATTTGATAAAAGTAAAATTATGCTGTCACAATTGTGGGCCGAGAAAGGTCATTACAAAAGTGAATGCAGAGTTAAACAAAAATTAGCTCGATTAAATATTTATTTGAAGATACGGAACAATTATTAGAATTAATGAGAATTGATAACAAGAGTAGTAATAGATAATGAAGAAGCTTACGATGTTCGAGAATCTTCTAGTAACAACTCATCCAACGTAAATTACGATAGTGAAAATGAAGTCACTATATATGCATGGAAGATTGTAATAAAAGCTAACGTAAAAGGGTTAGTGTAATTACAAAAAGATGAAGAAGAAAGCTCCTTATTAGTTGATCTAATCGGTAAAATTCTTGATCCAGGAATTAAAAACTCAATATCTAAAACAATTAAAAGATTTATTAACTAAAGATAAAAAAAGGTCAACGACAAGGTTCTTAGAGCTAAAGAAAAACCCATATTCGGTTTAAATAAGACTCTTGAAAGATTCAAATCTCCGGTTAAAGAAATTACACTTCACGAATTAAATCAAGAGGTTAATAAACTTAAAAAGGAGATTTCTAATTTAAAGATTGAGATTTCTAGTTTAAGAAAAGAGATTGACAATAAAAATCGGATCTTCAAATTAATGATTCTTCTTACAGTGATGAATGTCACGAGGATCGAGTCATCTATTGCCAAAGATTACGATCTCTTTATTCAAGTCTCTCTCTTAAAAGAATTAAAGATATTACTATTCAAAATGGTATATTTAGTTAATTTAGTCATTGATAAAACCTTTTCAAAGACAACTCCTGCTCTAGTGAATCTTTAGTGCGGAACTTGAATTGTATTCAAGAAGGTATTATCCCCACTAGATATTATAAGAAAACTAGTGAAAAATTAAATTCAAACTTGATGAGTCAAATGGAAATAAAGTACAAATTACCTAATGTACATATCTGTCAGGACAACATGTGTTTCAAGACCTCGTTCGTCTTAGTTCGCAACCTTCTTGACAAAATTATTTTGGGATTACCATTCATATATTTGCTTTATCCATTTACCACTAGTAATAAAGGTTTAAGTTGTGAACATTTAGGAAAGAAAATTATATTTAAATTCTTAATTAAACTAAAAGAAAGAGATTTAAAATTTATTAGGAAGAATCAATTTCTAAATCATTAAATCTGATAAATTGTAAAGTTGTTCACCTAAATTTTCTTAAAGAAGAAATTAAGTACCAACAAGTTGATGACCAACTTAAAAGTGTGAGGTTCAAGAAAAAATAAAAGAATTAAAAGATTATTTAATAAATAACGTGTTACGATTCTCCCAATGCTTTTGGCATAGGAAGAAGCACACAGTTAGATTACCCTATGCTAAAGAATTTAAAGAGCATTTAATTCCTACTAAGGCTAGGCCTATTCAAATGAGTCATGAACAAATGGAGTTATGTAAAATTGAAATCAATGATCTCCTCATAAAGGGCTAATTAGACATAGTAAGTCCCCATGGTCTTATCCGACCTTCTATGTTAATAATGAAAGTGAGAAAGAACGAGGTGTCCCTAAATTAGTCATTAATTATAAACCATTAAACAAAGTTTTAGAGTGGATTAGGTACCCTTTGCCCAACAAGGATGATCTCCTTGGTAGGTTAAGCGTCTCCACAATCTTTAGTAAATTTGACCTCAAGTCAGGATTTTGGCAAGTTGCCATTCACCCGGATGATAGGTACAAAGCGCATTTACCACTTCGGATTCGGACACTACGAATGGAATGTTGATCATTTGGACTTAAGAATGCACCAGTGAATTTGAGAATATTCTTAATAATATTTTGAATCCCTTGATCATTTTATCATTGTTTACATCGATGACATCCTTGTATTCTCCAAGACTATTGATGAACATATTAAACATTTGAATTCATTCTTCAAAACAGTTAAAACCAATGGTCTTGTCCTTTCTCCTTCCAAGTGTAGTCTGTTTTTTGACTAAAGTCGATTTCTCGGTTTAATCCTCTCTATCATGGACTCACATGGCCAATTGATGAGCTATTCAATTAATAATACCGGTTCCCGGATAAGATTCTGAAGCAAGAATCATTCTGAGGTTTCTTGGCTCGCTCAATTATATTGGCCGATTTTACAAGGACCTCGGGAAGATTTGTAAGCCTCTCTTTCGGTACCACAAAGCAATCCTCCTCCTTGGATGACATTCATATACGCCGTCCGCCAAGTTAAAAATATGTTAAGGTTTTGCCCGCCTTGGCATCTCTAATGATTGACATTCAAAATAATTGAAACCGGCGCCTCGACATTGGATTAGGAGGCATACTCAAAGAAATTGACTCCTATTTCTAATGAACAAATTGTTCGTTTCCATTACGGCGCATGGAATTCTACACAATTAAAATCTGAGTACTATTAAAAGGAGATTTTATCTCTAGTTTTATGTATTAAAAATTCGGAGAGATTTATTAAATGAAATTCTTAGTTAGAATAGATTGTAAGTCAAATAAAATTTATTCGGAAAAGACGTTGAAAAGCGTCGCCTCTAAGCATTCATTAAGCTAGATGGCAAGCAATTTTAAGTATTTTTGATTTTGATATTGAATATATTAAAGCGTAACAACTCGGTCCCAGATTTTCTCACTCGTGAATTTATTAACACAGTACAATCACAAAGCCAAAATGAGTGTTCGAGGAGGTTCATCTTCTACCGTGTAGTCATGGCATTCTCATTTGGTCGATTAATCAACCATTAATCAACCAAAGGGAGGCTGTTGTTCCTCACCCGATCACCAGACACATAATAAATTCCGGTGCTTGATACGGTCCCCAAGCCCTACTCCTCGATTCTTGCTAATCAACCAAAGCCATTTGATATTTTTGCTAGTCAAGCTCCGGCTACTATCGTCAAAACCTAGTCATCCGATTGTCGATTATCTTGAGTTTATGATCATCACTTATTTCATGTTGAGTTAAATATGAAACTAAAAATGACCTATTCGATGCATTGACCCAAGTATTTTCCTTGGGATGGCATTTTACTCCTTGACTCCATATAAGTCACTTGTTTATTATAGAGATATCCTTATGAAAAGCAGTGATTTTCATAAAACCAATCTATGCCAATGATGATAAATCAAAACTCCTTTATCATTCATTGTATATTAAACAAGTCCTTAATTCATCAGATTGAGTAGTCATCCATCGGATCTCGAGATCTCTTTCTAATCAATCTAGTTCCTTTTGCTATTATGATTATATTGAAGCATGGCATAAAATCATGCTTCATCAAAATGATGATCATAGTCACCGTGGTTCTTTTCGGTTCGACCACAAATTTAAAAGTCAATTCCCAAATGGTTCATTCTTTGGTGGACAAGGTGCAGTTTGAGTCATGACATTTTCCTAAACCTCTCCTTGCCCAATTAGAGCATTTTGTCATCACAAGTAACTATCATTCCAAATATGAGAAATTCGGTCTTCCTTATATTTTGTAGTAAATATAAAATCCCTTGGATTTTGAAATGGCAATATATAATTCTGACCACTCAAGAAGTCACAATTTTTCGGTCTCCGTCGTCCATAGGAATCGGGAATGCTCGGACTTTTCTTTCTCCTATTTCTCGTGTCTCTCGCCGTTTTCAATTAAATGGTGGGATAAATTTGGAGTCGATGAGAATAGTAGGCCAAGTTCAAAAGAATTCCCGCCTTTCTCCTCTCATACCTCCTCCGATTAACGCCAATACAAGATTATTACGACATCTGCCGTTGCATCCTCCGATAAATCAAAAACAATGAATTAGCAAAATCGGTTACATCACTGCTTGATCATGAGATGTTTCGATTATTCTAATTAGAAGTTAAGCGTCTTCTTGATGCTATTCATTTAAGACTTGATCGATTCGTGAAGAGTCGAGATAAAGCTTCTTCTCGATCCGGAGGAGATATTTCTAGTCATGATTCTGATTATGAAGGCAATTTGTGACCCCTATGGCACAATTGCTCTTAGGATGCTCAAGATCCATTTTCTTGAGCCCATCTCTAATCAATCAAAGTGAAGATGTGATTCTCTATTTCCAGTCAGCCAGCACCTACAAGATCAAAGTTAAACAAGTGCGCATACAACTTCTCTTGTATGATCATCACTTGTGTTGTATGCGCACTTGTTTTAAACCATTTGGAGTAAAATGCCATCCCGAAGGAAAATACTGGGCTGCTAACTGAATAGGGTCATTTTTAGGTTTCATATTTAACTCAACATGAAATAAGTGATGATCATAAACTGAAGATAATCGGACCTTTGGATGACTAGGTTTTGACGGAGTATGGTGGAGCTTGACTAGCAAAAAATATCAAATGGCTTTGGTTGACTAGCAAGAAGCGAGGAGTAGGGCTTGGGGACCGTATACCAAGCACCGGAATTTATTATGTATACGGGGATTGGGTGAGGAACAACAATTTCCTTTGGTTGATTAATTGGTTGATTAATGGACCACAGAGTGGCCATGACTACGAGAAGATGAACCTCCTCGAACACTCATTTTCTTGTGATTGTTCTGTGTTAATAAATTCACGAGTGAGAAAATCGGGACCGAAGTTATTCTCGCCTTTAATATATTCAATATCAAAATCAAAAATACTTAAAATTGCTTGCCATCTAGCGAATGAATGCTTAGAATGACGTTTTCAGCGTCTTTTTCCGAATAAATTTTCTTTGATTTACAATCTATTCTAACTAAGAATTTACGATTCAATAAATCTCTCCGAATTTTTTAATACATAAAACTAGAGATAAAATCTCCTTTTAATAGTCTTGTATTTTAATTTGTAGAATTCCATGCGCTTGAGAATGGAAACGAACAATTTGTTCATTAGAAATAGAGTCAATTTACATTTGAGTACTTTTTGTAATGACCTTTCTCATCCCACAATTGTGATGCATAATTTTACTTTATCAAATATTTTGATTTTTATAAGATTTTTCTTTGATGACTTAGGTTTATTATAATAATTATCTTGATTATTGTTCTTATTTTTGTTGTGAGTATATCTCTTCTTACTAATTTTATGATTTTTGTGTGACTCGATATGTTTATCTTTATGCCGTGCTTCCTTTGGAGGGAGCCACGTGATAAACCATACTTATTCACAAAATGTTCCTAACTTCGTATTTAGCTTTATTTTTGTCTTTTCTAGCTTGTTTCGCTAATTTAAAATCAATGCACATTTTAATCCAATTTTTGGATATGACTAATAATATCTCCATAAGTTAAATTATCATAATCAATATATCCTAGGTTTTGCTTAATTCTTCCCTAACTTTGTGAGCAAATAAAGATGGCAAACCATTAACAATTTTTCTTTCAAAATGGTTTATTACCGTCATTTCTCATCATAACTCTAGAGGTAAATACATCTTTGTACCATCTAAAATCACTTAGAGTGGGACAAGTAAGATTATAGGTGATCATGAATTCTTTCAGTAATATTGCTAGGGTTCCAACAAAATGTTTAATTATGGTGAATATTAAAGTGTTAACTCCATCGGAAGACCAATACCAAACATCTTCATCAAAGATGGGATTGCCTTCTTTATCTCTTTGAATAGCATGAATTATGGATATTCTAATGTCTTACGTGAGATGTTTTTCCCACAAGACCTAAGAATGCCGGTGAATCCACTAGCTAATAATTCAACAATGTCTGGTTGAGACAAAGTGTTGAATTTAGTGATGTAATATTAGCTAGCTACCATAGACATATGATTTAGTTTATTAAGAATTTCTTGTTCACTAAATCATATATATTCCATTCATAAATTTTATTAGAGGATACCGAAAAGCTGTTTATCTAGATTTCTTTCTTGAATTGTAAATCCAGGAGGAGTTGGTGCGGAATACCAATTTCGGTGATACTTGTGTTATTATGAGTTAATTTATTTAATGATCATCTGAGTTAGGAACATTTTATGAAACAAGATATGGTTTATCACGGTGGCTCCTCTCCGAAGGAAGCACGAGGCATAAAGATAAACATATCGAGTCACACAAAATCATAAACGTAAGAAGAAGAGATATACTCACAACAAAAATAAGAACAATAATCAAGATAATTATTATAATAAACCTAAGTCATCAAAGAAAAAATCTTATAAAAATCAAAAATATTTGATAAAAAGTAAAATTATCACATCATGATTGTGGGATGAAAGGTCATTACAAAAAGTGAATGCTGAGAGTTAAACAAAAATTAGCTCGATTAAATATTTCAATGAAGATACGGAACAATTATTAGAATTAATGAGAATTGATAACAAGAGTAGTAGAAGTAATGAAGAAGCTTCTGATGTTCCAGAATCTTCTAGTAACAACTCATCCAACGTAAATAGCTCTGTCAATTGGCCGCGTGAGTCCATGATAGAGGATTAAACCGAGAAATCTGACTTTAGTCAAAAACAGACTACACTTGGAAGGAGAAAGGACAAGACCATTGGTTTTAAGCTGTTTTGAAGAATGAATTCAAATGTTTAATATGTTCTTCAATAGTCTTGGAGAATACAAGGATGTCATCGATGTAAACAATGATAAAATGATGAAGGATTCAAAATATTATTAAGAATATTACGAAATTCTTTGGGTGCATTCTTAAGTCAAAATGATGAACATTCCATTCAGTAGTGTCCGAACGAAGTGGTAAATGCGATTTTGTACCTATCATCCGGGTGAATGGCAACTTGCCAAAATCGACTTGAGGTCAAATTTACTAAAAGGCTAAAGATTTGTCGAGAAAAGGATCTCTCGAGTCTTTCTAAGTCCGCTTAAACCAAATGAATCCGATTTCCTTTTATAGAACAAGGAAGCGAGTATTACAAGATTACTATTACAATAAGCGAGGTAAAAAAGTAAGAAACATTTTACTAAAGTAAAAGTACAAGTAAAAACATTTTACTAAAGTAAAGGAAAAAGAATCGCTTCGATTGGAAAAGCGCAGGCGTCTTCTTTGACTAATCTTGATTCGTGGGACCGGATGTTTGTGAAAAGTTGCTTTGATGAAAAAGCGGAAGATCTTCTTGACAATCTTTGCTGAGCGGTGTTGAAATTTGGGAGTAGGTGGTGAAATTGAGGGGCGGTGGTGAAACCGAGTAGGAAGCGAGGTCTTGATGATTAAAGATTATTTGCTGAGTAGAGTCTTTGGTATTTGAAATAGAGAATCACATCTTCACTTTGATTGATTAGAGATGGGCTCAAGAAAATGGATCTTGAGCATCACGAAGAGCAATTGTGCCATAGGGTCTGGCGCCTTCATAATCGAATCATGACTAGAAATATCTCCTCCGACCGAGAAGAAGCTTTATCGACTCTTCACGTAATCGATCAAGTCTTAAATGAATAGCATCGACAAGACGCCTTAACTTTGAATAATTAGAATAATCGAAACACATCATGGTGATCGGTGGTGATGTAGCGATTTTGCTAATTGATTGTTTTGATTTCTTCGAGGATGCAGTGGCGGATGCCGTAAGTAATGTATATTGACGTTAATCGAGGAGGTAATAATGGAGAAAGCGGGAATTCTTTTGAACTTGGCCTACTATTACATCGACTCCAAATTTATCCCACCATTTAATTGAAAAAGCATGAGAGACGAGAAATAGAGAAAAAAAAAGAAAGTCATTGTCCGATTCTATAGACGACGGAGACCGAAAAAGCGGTGACTTCTTGAGTGGTCAGAATTATATATTGCCATTTCAAAATCCAAGGATTTTATATTTACTACAAAATATAAGGAAGATTTGGAATTTCCTCATATTTGGAATGATAATTCTTGTGATGACAAAAATGCTCTAATTGGGCAAGGAGAGGTTTAGGGAAAATGTCATGACTCAAACTGTACCTTGTCCACCAAAGAATGAACCATTTGGGGAATTGACTTTTAAATTTGTGGTCGTTGAAAGAACCACGAGTGACTATGATCATCATTTTGATGAAGCATGATTTTATGCCATGCTTCAATATAATCATAATAGCAAAAGGAACTAGATTGATTAGAAAGAGATCGAGATCGATGGATGACTACTCCAATCGATGAATTAAGGACTTGTTTAATATACAAATGAATGATAAAGGAGTTTTGATTTATCATCATTGGCATAGATTGGTTTTTATAAAACCGACTCTGTTTCAATAAGGATATCTCTATAATAAACAAGTGACTTATATGGGTGAAGGAGTAAAATGCCATCCCAAGGAAAATCTTCAATGCTAAATGAATAGGGTCATTTTAGGTTTCATATTTAACTCAACATGAAATAAGTGATGATCATAAACACGAAGATATATCGGACCTTTGGATGACTAGGTTTTGATGAGATAGTTTGGAGCTTGACTAGCTAAAAAAATATCAAATGGCTTTGGTTGACTAGCAAGAGGCGAGGAGTAGGGCTTGGGGAATTTATACCAAGCACTGGAATTTATTATGTATGCAGGTATTTGGGTGAGGAACAACAGTTCCCTTTGGTTGATTCTTGGTTGATTAATTGGACAATGAATGACCATGACTACGAGAAGATGAACCTCCTCGAACACTCATTTCTTTGTGATTGTACTGTGTTAATAAATTCACGAGTGAGAAAATGCAGGGACCTGAGTTATTCTTGCCTTTAATATATTCAATATCAAAATCAAAAATACTTAAAATTGCTTGCCATCTAGCGAATGAATGCTTAGAGGCGGCGTTTTCAACGTCTTTTTCGAGAATAAATTTTATTGACTTACAATCTATTCTAACTAAGAATTTCGATTTAATAAATCTCTCTCTGGAATTTTTAATACATAAAACTAGAGATAAAATCTCCTTTTAATAATCTTTGTATTTTAATTGTGTAGAATTCCATGCTTGAGAATGGAAGCGAACAATTGTTCATTAGAAATAGGAGTCAATTTACATTTGAGTATGCCTCGAATCCAATGTCGAGGCGTCGGTTTCAATTATTTTGAATCTTTGAATCATTAGAGATGCCAAGCGAGGCAAAACCTTAACATATTTTTTTAACTATTTGGACGACGTGAAGTATGAATGTCGTAGTCAAGGAGAGGATTGCTTTATGGCTGCGAAGAGAGGCTTACAAATCTTCCCGAGGTCCTTGTAAAAGCGGCCAATATAATTGAAGCGAGCCAAGAAACCTCTGTAAATGATTCTTTTCGGTAATCTTATCTCAAGGAGCCGATTCGGTGAATTGAATAGCTCATTAATTGGCGCGTGAGTCCATGATAGAGGATTAAACCGAGAAATCGACTTTAGTCAAAAAAGCAGACTACACTTGGAAGGAGAAAGGACAAGACCATTGGTTTAAGCTGTTTTGAAGAATGAATTCAAATGTTTAATATGTTCATCAATAGTCTTGGAGAATACAAGGATGTCATCGATGTAAACAATGATAAAATGGTGAAGGGATTCAAAATATTATTAAGAATATTACGAAATTCACTTTGGGTGCATTCTTAAGTCCAAATGATGAACATTCCATTTCGTAGTGTCCGAACGGAAGTGGTAAATGCGATTTTGTACCTATCATCCGGGTGAATGGCAACTTGCCAAAATCGACTTGAGGTCAAATTTACTAAAGATTGTGGAGCGCTTAACCTACCAAGGAGATCATCCTTGTTGGGCAAAGGGTACCTAATCCACTCTAAAACTTTGTTTAATGGTTTATAATTAATGACTAAGCGAGGACACCTCGTTCTTTCTCAAACTTCATTATTAACATAGAAAATTTGGACAAGACCATGGGGACTTACTATGTCTAATTAGCCCTTTCTTGAGGAGATCATTGATTTCAATTTTACATAACTCCATTTGTTCATGACTCATTTGAATAGGCCTAGCCTTAGTAGGAATTAAATGCTCTTTAAATTCTTTAGCATAGGGTAATCTAGCGTGTGCTTCTTCCTATGCCAAAAAGCATTGGGAGAATCGAAATACAAGTTATTTATTAAATAATCTTTTAATTCTTTTATTTTTCTTGAACCTGTTACTCTTAAGTTGGTCATCAACTTGTTGGTATAATTTCTTCTTTAAGAAAATTTAGGTGAACAACTTTACAATTTAACAGATTTAATGATTTAGAAATTGATTCTTCTGAATAAATTTTAAATCTCTTTCTTTTAGTTTAATTAAGAATTTAAATATAATTTTCTTTCCTAAATGTTCACAACTTAAACCTTTATTACTAGTGGTAAATGGATAAAGCAAATATATGAATGGTAATCCCAAAATATAATTTTGTCGATTGAAGGTTGCGAACTAAGAATGAGCGAGGTCTTGAAACACATGTTGTCTGACGTGAGATATGTACATTAGGTAATTTGTACTTTATTTCCATTTGACTCTGAATTAATGAATTTAATTTTTTCACTAGTTTTCTTATAATATCTAGTGGGGATAATACCTTCTTGAATACAATTCAAGTGCGCACTTTTGATATCTACTAAAAGGGGAGTTGTCTTTGAAAAGGTTTTATCAATGACTAAATTAACGGAAATATACCATTTTTGAATAGTAATATCTTTAATTCTTTTTAAGAGAGAGACTTGAATAAAGAGATCGGAATCTTTGGCAATAGATGACTACGGATCCTCGTGACATTCATCACTAGAAGAAGAATCATTAATTTGAAGATCCGATTTTTATTGTCAATCTCTTTTCTTAAACTAGAAATCTCAATCTTTAAATTAGAAATCTCCTTTTTAAGTTTATTAACCTCTTGATTTAATTTAGGAAGTGTAATTTCTTTAACTTAGGAGATTTGAATCTTTCAAGAGTCTTATTTAAAAGCTGAATATGGGTTTTCTTTAGCTCTAAGAACCTTGTCGTTGACCTTTTATCTTTAGTTAATAAATCTTTTAATTGTTTTAGATATTGAGTTTTTAATTAGGATCGATAATTTCTTGATTAGATCAACTAATAAGGAGCTTTCTTCTTCATCTTTTGTAATTACACTAACCCTTTTACGGTAGTTTTATTACAATCTTACGTACATATAGTGACTTCATTTTCACTATCGAAATTTACGTTGGATGAGTTGTTACTAGAAGATTACGGAACATCGAAGCTTCTTCATTATCGCTACTACTCTTGTTATCAATTCTCATTAATTCTAATAATTGTTAAGTATCTTGATTTGAAATATTTAAGCTGAGCTAATTTTTGTTTAACTCTGCATTCACTTTTTGTAATGACCTTTTCTGCCCACAATTGTGATGATAATTTTACTTTTATCAAATATTTTGATTTTTATAAGATTTTTTTCTTTGATGACTTAGGTTTATTATAATAATTATCTTGATTATTGTTCTTATTTTTGTTGTGAGTATATCTCTTCTTACGGCGTTTATGATTTTTTGTGACTCGATATGTTTATCTTTATGCACTTGCTTCCTTCGAGGGAGGAGCCACATGATATGAAACCATCTTTTCACAAAATGTTTCTAACTAAATATTTAGCTTTATTTTGTCTTTTCTAGCTTGTTTCGCTAATTTAAAATCAATGCACATTTTTAATCCAATTTTTTGGATATGACTAATAATATCTCCATAAGTTAAATTATCATAATCAATATATCCTAGGTTTTTGTAATTCTTCCCTAACTTTGTGAGCAAATAAAGATGGCAAACCATTAACGAATTTTTCTTTCCAAAATGGTTTATTCATCATTTCTCATCATAACTCTAGAGGTAAATACATCTTTGTACCATCTAAAATCACTTAGAGTGGGACAAGTAAGATTATAGGTGATCATGAATTCTTTACGTAATATTGCTAGGGGTTCCAACAAAATGTTTAATTATGGTGAATATTAAAGTGTTAACTCCATCGGGAAGACCAATACCGACATCTTCATCAAAGATGGGATTGCCTTCTTTATCTCTTTGAATAGCATGAATTATGGATATTCTAATGTCTTCGTGAGATGTTTTTCCCACCAAGACCTAAGAATGCCGGTGAATCCACTAGCTAATAATTCAACAATGTCGGTTGAGACAAAGTGTTGAATTTAGTGATGTAACTATTAGCTACCATAGACATATGATTTAGTTTATTAAGAATTTCTTGTTCACTAAATCCATCTATATTCCATTCATAAATTTTATTAGAGGATACCGAAAACTGTTTATCTAGATTTCTTTCTTGAATTGTAATCGAGGAGGTTGGTCTGGAATACCAATTTACGGTGATACTTGTGTTACTAACGAGTTAATTTATTTAATTGATCATTAAGGTTTGAAATAGAAGAATGGTCGGAAGAACTTTCATTATTATCATCGATTCTACGATCGATAATGACAATAGTTCCACTTGAATAGGGTTACATTTTGAGTTTTTAAATAATTTTTCAATGGAATGGACCAATTCATCATCTTTATTAGGTAAACTTAAATTATATCATTTTACGGTAAATTTAGTAAAGGTTGTTCTATCTTTGAATCGGTTTTTTGATAATACCTTCTTCAAATTTTTCTTCAATTCTATCTAGTTGTTTTTCCTACCGCTGCTAGATATTGATTGCTAAAGTTTAATTGTTCAATTATTTTTTGTCGTTATTAGTTAAAATCGAATGTATTTTGAAGGACTAGCAATATGAAGTGTTTTTAATGGAATTAGAAATTGTTTCTAATGGGGATGGTTGGTGATACTTTGGATCATGTCTTTCTTTAATCCATTGAGTTTTACTAATAACATTGCATTTACCTTGATCTCTGTACATACCGGTCATAAAAAGTGATGTTAATTTCTTCATTTTTGATAAATCTTTTCCATCTATTTATTATCTTATCTCTTTCCTTTTCGGTTGGATGGGACGAGATCTAAATAGATGTCTTTTTTCTTTATTAGATTTTGAATTAAAATCTTTAACTAAGTTATCCCAATTTAACACGAATTCTTTTTAATGACTCTTAGTTGATTATGAATAGGGGCATTAAAATCGATCGTAATGGGATAAGCGAGAGGATCTTAGGGAAGAAGAGTCTTCATCTTGACGGTATCGTTCGAAATATCTTGAGGATGACTAACTTGTCCTTCATTAAGAATACCTTTAAGTTTGATATCTTTAACAAGAGGATTACTTAGGACCTCAAAGATCTCTTCTAGTGTGGATAATTGAAGGAATGAAGAACTAGAAATATCTTCAATGATAGCTGGTGACCTAATACGTTCAAAACTAATTTTAACAATTCCATCGAAAATTGTTGGATATTTTCAATATTCAATAAATTGTTAATTATGGAGTTTTTGTGGTAATTCATTTGGTAAAGTCCATTGATTAGGTAAGTTAATATCCTTCCAAAAGAATTGTTCTTGGGATGCGGATATTAGCATCACTAGATTGAACTTTGAATTAAACTGTTTGATCTTTTGGGCTTTTATTAAGAGCATGAGCGTTCAAATTTGACTTCATCGTCTTATAATAAATCCTGTAAATCAAAGCAATGGGTTGAGATCCTTCAATCATTTGAGTAATCTCTCCATCAGTTTTAATATTTAATGATAAGGCTTTAAATAAGTTTTGATCACTGAGACTCAAGGTGAAATCAGGAAAGCAGTTGAAATGGATAGGTCCATTATGCAAACTTGCTTCCATTGCACCAATAATGCTTGGATAGTAATTTAAAAATCTAGCATCTCTAAAAGAGGTAGATTGATGAATTAATTCCTTTTCTATTAAGAGGTTTAAACTGCAACTTGAACAAGACCTATATGTATAAAATTATAACCCTTTTTTCTATGTTTTTTAATAACTTACGGTGATAAAGACTACAATTTTCGTATTCTTTGTTAATTGCATAAACTCTCTCAGCAGCTTTTGACATTATAATCGGTTTAAAATTTATCCGAGAATGTTGATGATAAATTTCTTTGGGAGATACCTTAGGTATATTCCGATTGTTTAAAACTTGATTAATGTTTTCATAATTATGTTCTTCTTGGTTCACTATATCTGGAGCAGAGGCAAAGTGACTGTTACTAAGCGAGGAGCTAGATCTGAATAACCTACTCATCTTGACTGCTTTCAAAAATAAAATCTTACTCAAAGCTCATTCATGCATACCCGTTTACCCAAAGTAGACTCATACCTATGTTCTATAACTTGAAACCTTTGCTCACACCATGGAGAGACTTACAAAGGTTGAACCACGAACTAGGTGGACTACAGGTAAGTAAGGTGACTTTAGAACTTTGATGAAGAAGATAATTTTGAAATAGTAAAGAGAAGTTTGATGAAAGAGATCTGGCTAAACAGTTACCAATAACAAACAACTTGGCTCTGATACCATTTGGGGGCGAAAACATTAATCAAAGTTAAACAAGTGCGCATACAACACAATTAAATTACTTGTGTTGGTAACTGCCCAATTTAAATAATCTTTTAATTCTTTTATTTTTTCTTGAACCTGTTACTCTTAAGTTGGTCATCAACTTGTTGGTACTTAATTTCTTCTTTAAGAAAATTTAGGTGAACAACTTTACAATTTATGATTTAATGATTTAGAAATTGATTCTTCTGAATAAATTTTAAATCTCTTTCTTTTAGTTTAATTAAGAATTTAAATATAATTTTCTTTCCTAAATGTTCACAACTTAAACCTTTATTACTAGTGGTAAATGGATAAAGCAAATATATGAATGGTAATCCCAAAATAATTTTGTCGATAAGGTTCAGAACTAAGATTTAAGCGAGGTCTTGAAACACATGTTGTCTGATGAGATATGTACATTAGGTAATTTGTACTTTATTTCCATTTGACTACCAGTTAATTTGAATTTAATTTTTCACTAGTTTTCTTATAATATCTAGTGGGGATAATACCTTCTTGAATACAATTCAAGTCACTTTTGATATCTACTTAGCGGGGAGTTGTCTTTGAAAAGGTTTTATCAATGACTAAATTAATTGAAATATACCATTTTGAATAGTAATATCTTTAATTCTTTTAAGAGGAGACCTTGAATAAAGAGATCGAGAATCTTTGGCAATAGATGACTCTGGATCCTCGTGACATTCATCACTGAAGAAGAATCATTAATTTGAAGATCGATTTTTATTGTCAATCTCTTTTCTTAAACTAGAAATCTCAATCTTTAAATTAGAAATCTCCTTTTTAAGTTTATTAACCTCTTGATTTAATTAGGAAGTGTAATTTCTTTAACCTAGGAGATTTGAATCTTTCAAGAGTCTTATTTAAACCGAATATGGGTTTTTCTTTAGCTCTAAGAACCTTGTCGGTGACCTTTTTATCTTTAGTTAATAAATCTTTTAATTGTTTTAGATATTGAGTTTTTAATTAGGATCGGTAATTTTTCTTGATTAGATCAACTAATAAGGAGCTTTCTTCTTCATCTTTTGTAATTACACTAACCCTTTTTACAGCAGTTTTTATTACAATCTTCTGTACATATAGTGACTTCATTTTCACTATCAGAATTTACGTTGGATGAGTTGTTACTAGAAGATTCTGGAACATCAGAAGCTTCTTCATTACTGCTACTACTCTTGTTATCAATTCTCATTAATTCTAATAATTGTTCCGTATCTTCAGTTGAAATATGGAGACTTACAAAGGTTAGACACGAACTAGGTGGACTACAGGTAAGTAAGGTGACTTTAGAACTTTGATGTGATACCATTTGGGGGCGGAAGGAGAGATATACAAGAGAAGAAGAACAAGTGCGCATACAACACAATTAAATTACTAAATAAAAACAATTTTATTGATTAATACAAACTATTTACAAGATAGATAACTAAAATGGACTTACAAGTTTACTTAAATAAGAACATTAGATGAAGGGGGGTTAAGTAGGCTAAACAACGGTAGAGGCTAAAGATTTTATGGAGAAGGATCTACGAGTCTTTCTAAGTCTTTAAACCAAATGAATCGATTTCCTTTTATAGAACAAGGAAGCGAAGTATTACAAGATTACTATTACAATAAGCGAGGTAAAATAAAAGTAAGAAACATTTTACTAAAGTAAAAGTACAAGTAAAACATTTTACTAAAGTAAAAGGAAAAAGAATCGCTTTGGTGGAAGCAGAGCGTCTTCTTTGACTAATGTGATGGGTGGATAGGATGCTTATTGAAAATTGCTTTGATGAAAAGCAGAAGATCTTCTTGACAATCTTTGCTGAAGCGGTGTTGAAATTTCGGAGTAGGTGTTGAGGCCGCATGGGAAATGAGGCTGAGGAGAGGTGTTGAAATTCTTGGGAGAGTGCTTGATGATTAAAATTTGCTGGTGAGTCTTTGTTGGTGAAATAGAGAATCACATCTTCACTTTGATTGATTAGAGATGGGCTCAAGAAAATGGATCTTGAGCATCTGAAAAAACAATTGTGCCATAGGGGTCACAACTTCCTTCATAATCGAGAATCATGACTAGAAATATCTCCTACGGGTGAGAAGAAGCTTTATCGACTCTTCACGTAATCGATCAAGTCTTAAATGAATAGCATCGGCAAAGAGCGCCTTAACTCGAATTAGAATAATCAAAAACATCATGATGGTGAGGCGGTGATATAAGCGATTTTGCTAATTGATTGTTTTTGATTCTTGGAGGATCTGGCGGATCGTAGTAAGCTATATTGGCGTTAAGCGGAGGAGGTAGCAGAGGAGAAGGCGGAATTCTTTTGAACTTGGCCTCTTATTACATCAACTCAAATTTATCCCACCATTTAATTGAAAAGCGGCGAGAGACACGAGAGAAATAGGAGAAAGAAAAGTCTGAGTAGTCACAGATTCCTATGGATGACGGAGAGCTGAAAAGCAGTGACTTCTTGAGTGGGTTTGTAACTATATATTGCCATTTCAAAATCCAAGGATTTTATATTTTTACTAAAATATAAGGAAGGCTGGAATTTCCTCATATTTGGAATGATAATTCTTGTGATGACAAAAATGCTCTAATTGGGCAAGGAGAGATTTAGGGAAAATGTCATGACTCAAGCTGTACCTTGTCCACTAAAAAGAATGAACCATTTGGGGAATTGACTTTTAAATTTGTGGTGGAACTGAAAGAACCACAGTGACTATGATCATCATTTTGATGAAGCATGATTTTATGCCATGCTTCAATATAATCATAATAGCAAAAGGAACTAGATTGATTAGAAAGAGATCGAGATCGATGGATGACTACTCAATCGATGAATTAAGGACTTGTTTAATATCTGATGAATGATAAAGGGTTTTGATTTATCATCATTGGCATAGATTAGTTTTATAATGACTCTGTTTTGATAAGGATATCTCTATAATAAACAAGTGACTTATATATGGGTGAAGGGTAAAATGCCATCCAGAAGGAAAATCTTTGAAATTACTAACTAATGAATAGGGTCATTTTAGGTTTCATATTTAACTCGACATGAAATAAGTGATGATCATAAACTGAAGATAATCGAACAACTGGATGACTAGGTTTTTTATGAGAATAATTTGGAGCTTGACTAGCAAAAATATCAAATGGCTTTGGTTGACTAGCAAGAAGCGAGGAGTAGGGCTTGGGGAATTTATACCAAGCACTGGAATTTATTATATATGCTGGGTATTTGGGTGAGGAACAACAGTTCCCTTTGGTTGATCTTGGTTGATTAAGCTGGACGGTGAATGCCATGACTACGAGAAGATGAACCTCCTCGAACACTCATTTTCTTTGTGATTGTACTGTGTTAATAAATTCACGAGTGAGAAAATCGGGAATTTGAGTTATTCTTGCCTTTAATATATTCAATATCAAAATCAAAAATACTTAAAATTGCTTGCCATCTAGCGAATGAATGCTTAGGCGACGTTTTCAACGTCTTTTTCGAGAATAAATTTCTTTGACTTACAATCTATTCTAACTAAAATTTACGATTTAATAAATCTCTCTGGAATTTTTTAATACATAAAACTAGAGATAAAATCTCCTTTTTAATAATCTTGTATTTTAATTGTGTAGAATTCCATGCTTGAGAATGAAGCGAACAATTTGTTCATTAGAAATAGAGTCGATTTACATTTGAGTATGCCTCAAGAATCAATGTCGAGGCGTCGGTTTCAATTATTTTGAATCTTTGAATCATTAGAGATGCAAGCGAGGCAAAACCTTAACATATTTTTTAACTTGGATGACGGAAGTATGAATGTCGGATCGAGGAGGAGAGATTGCTTTATGGTATTTGAAGAGAGGCTTACAAATCTTCACGAGGTCCTTGTAAAGCGGCCAATATAATTGAAGCGAGCAAGAAACCTCATGGTGATTCTTGTCGGTAATCTTATCACGGGAAAATTCGGTGAATTGAATAGCTCATCGATTGGGCGTGAGTCCATGATAGAGGATTAAGCAGAAATCGACTTTAGTCAAAAAGCAGACTACACTTGGAAGGAGAAAGGACAAGACCATTGGTTTTAAGCTGTTTTGAAGAATGAATTCAAATGTTTAATATGTTCTTCAATAGTCTTGGAGAATCTGAGGATGTCATCGATGTAAACAATGATAAAATGGTGAAAGGATTCAAAATATTATTAAGAATATTACGAAATTCTTTGGGTGCATTCTTAAGTCCAAATATTTGAACATTCCATTAAGTAGTGTCCGAGCGAATTGGTAAATGCGATTTTGTACCTATCATACGGGTGAATGGCAACTTGCCAAAATCGACTTGAGGTCAAATTTACTAAAAGATTGTGGAGGCGCTTAACCTACCAAGGAGATCATCCTTGTTGGGCAAAAGGTACCTAATCCACTCTAAAACTTTGTTTAATGGTTTATAATTAATGACTAAGCGAGGGACACCTCGTTCTTTCTAAACTTCATTATTAACATAGAAATTTGGACAAGACCATGGGGACTTACTATGTCTAATTAGCCCTTTCTTGAGGAGATCATTGATTTCAATTTTACATAACTCCATTTGTTCATGACTCATTTGAATAGGCCTAGCCTTAGTAGGAATTAAATGCTCTTTAAATTCTTTAGCATAGGGTAATCTTGTGTGCTTCTTCCTATGCCAAAAAGCATTGGGAGAATCAGAACACAAGTTATTTATTAAATAATCTTTTAATTCTTTTATTTTTCTTGAACCTGTTACTCTTAAGTTGGTCATCAACTTGTTGGTATAATTTCTTCTTTAAGAAAATTTAGGTGAACAACTTTACAATTTATGATTTAATGATTTAGAAATTGATTCTTCTGAATAAATTTTAAATCTCTTTCTTTTAGTTTAATTAAAATTTAAATATAATTTTCTTTCCTAAATGTTCACAACTTAAACCTTTATTACTAGTGGTAAATGGATAAAGCAAATATATGAATGGTAATCCCAAAATAATTTTGTCGATGAGTTGCGAACTAAAATGAGCGAGGTCTTGAAACACATGTTGTCTGTGAGATATGTACTTTAGGTAATTTGTACTTTATTTCCATTTGACTACTGAATTTAATTTGAATTTAATTTTTCACTAGTTTTCTTATAATATCTAGTGGGGATAATACCTTCTTGAATACAATTCAAGTCTTTTGATATCTACTAGGCGGGGAGTTGTCTTGAAAAGGTTTTATCAATGACTAAATTAATGAAATATACCATTTTGAATAGTAATATCTTTAATTCTTTTAAGAGAGACCTTGAATAAAGAGATCGAGAATCTTTGGCAATAGATGACTCTGGATCCTCGTGACATTCATCACTTTAGAAGAAGAATCATTAATTTGAAGATCTCGATTTTTATTGTCAATCTCTTTTCTTAAACTAGAAATCTCAATCTTTAAATTAGAAATCTCCTTTTAAGTTTATTAACCTCTTGATTTAATTAGGAAGTGTAATTTCTTTACTTGGAGATTTGAATCTTTCAAAGTCTTATTTAAAGCTGAATATGGGTTTTCTTTAGCTCTAAGAACCTTGTGGTTGACCTTTTTATCTTTAGTTAATAAATCTTTTAATTGTTTTAGATATTGAGTTTTTAATTAGGATCGGTAATTTTCTTGATTAGATCAACTAATAAGAGCTTTCTTCTTCATCTTTTGTAATTACACTAACCCTTTTACGGTGAGTTTTTATTACAATCTTACGTACATATAGTGACTTCATTTTCACTATCGAATTTACGTTGGATGAGTTGTTACTAGAAGATTACGGAACATCGGAAGCTTCTTCATTCTTCTGCTACTACTCTTGTTATCAATTCTCATTAATTCTAATAATTGTTAGTATCTTGATTGAAATATTTAAATGAGCTAATTTTTGTTTAACTTCTGCATTCACTTTTGTAATGACCTTTACATCCACAATTGTGTGAGACAATTTTACTTTTATCAAATATTTTGATTTTTTATAAGATTTTTCTTTGATGACTTAGGTTTATTATAATAATTATCTTGATTATTGTTCTTATTTTTTGTTGTGAGTATATCTCTTCTTTACGGCGTTTATGATTTTTGTGTGACTCGATATGTTTATCTTTATGCTGTGCTTCCTTTGGGAGGGCCACCGTGATAAACCATCTTGTTCACAAAATGTTCTAACTAAATGTTAGCTTTATTTTTGTCTTTTCTAGCTTGTTTAGCTAATTTAAAATCAATGCACATTTTAATCCAATTTTTGGATATGACTAATAATATCTCCATAAGTTAAATTATCATAATCAATATATCCTAGGTTTTTGCTTAATTCTTCCCTAACTTTGTGAGCAAATAAAGATGGCAAACCATTACTTGAATTTTCTTTCCAAAATGGTTTATTCTTGTCATTTTCTCATCATAACTCTAGAGGTAAATACATCTTTGTACCATCTAAAATCACTTAGAGTGGGACAAGTAAGATTATAGGCGATCATGAATTCTTTCGTAATATTGCTAGGGGTTCCAACAAAATGTTTAATTATGGTGAATATTAAAGTGTTAACTCCATCGGGAAGACCAATACCGACATCTTCATCAAAGATGGGATTGCCTTCTTTATCTCTTTGAATAGCATGAATTATGGATATTCTAATGTCTTACGTGAGATGTTTTTCCCACAAGACCTAAGAATGCCGGTGAATCCACTAGCTAATAATTCAATGATATGCGGTTGAGACAAAGTGTTGAATTTAGTGATGTATCTATTAGCTACCATAGACATATGATTTAGTTTATTAAAATTTCTTGTTCACTAAATCCATCTATATTCCATTCATAAATTTTATTAGAGGATCTGAAAAGCATTTATCTAGATTTCTTTCTTGAATTGTAAATCAGGAGGAGTTGATGCAGAATACCAATTTACGGTGATACTTGTGTTATTAATGAGTTAATTTATTTAATTGATCATTAAGGTTTGAAATAGAAGAATGGTGGAAGAACTTTCATTATTATCATCGATTCTACGATCAATATGACAATAGTTCCACTTGGAATAGGGTTTACATTTTGAGTTTTTAAATAATTTTTCAATGGAATGGACCAATTCGTCATCTTTATTAGGTAAACTTAAATTATATCATTTTTACGGTAAATTTAGTAAAGGTTGTTCTATCTTTGAATCGGGTTTTTGATAATACCTTCTTCAAATTTTTCTTGATTCTATCTATTTTGTTTTTTCTACATGTTTGCTAGATATTGATTGCTAAAGTTTAATTGTTCAATTATTTTTTTTGTCGTTATTAGTTCCGTCGGGGTATTTTGAAAGGACTAGCAATATGAAGTGTTTTTTACTTTGGAATTAGAAGCCATTTCTAATGGGGATGGATGGTGATACTTTGGATCATCTTCTTTAATCCATTGAGTTTTACTAATAACATTGCATTTACCTTGATCATACATACCGGTCATAAAAAGTGATGTTAATTTCTTCATTTTTGATAAATCTTTTCCATCTATTTATTATCTTATCTCTTTCCTTTTAGGTTGGATGGAATGAGATCTAAATAGATGTCTTTTTCTTTATTAGATTTTGAATTAAAATCTTTAACTAAGTTATCCCAATTTAACACGAATTCTTTTTTAATGACTCTTAGTTGATTATGAATAGGGGCATTAAAATCGGATCGTAATGGGATAAGCGAGAGGATCTTAGGGAAGAAGAGTCTTCATCTTGACGGTATCGTTACGAAATATAATGAGGATGACTAACTTGTCCTTCATTAAGAATACCTTTAAGTTTGATATCTTTAACAAGAGGATTACTTAGGACCTCGGTATCTCTTCTAGTGTGGATAATGAAGGGGTGAAGAACTAGAAATATCTTGATGATAGCTGGTGACCTAATGCGTTCAAAACTAATTTTAACAGTTCCATCGAAAATTGTTGGATATTTTCAATATTGATAAATTATTAATTATGGGTTCTTTGTGGTAATTCATTTAGTAAAGTCCATTGATTAGGTAAGTTAATATCCTTCAAAGAATTGTTCTTGGGATGCGGATATTAGCATCACTAGTTGAACTTTGAATTAAAAGCTGTTTTGATCTTTTGGGCTTTTATTAAGAGCATGAGCGTTCAAATTTGACTTCATCGTCTTATAATAAATCACTGTAAATCAAAGCAATGGGTTGAGATCCTTCAATCATTTGAGTAATCTCTCCATCGGTTTTAATATTTAATGATAAGGCTTTAAATAAGTTTTGATCTTTGAGACTCAAGGTGAAATCGGAAGCGGTTGAAATGGATAGGTCCATTATGCAAACTTGCTTCCATTGCACCAATAATGCTTGGATAGTAATTTAAAAATCTAGCATCTAAAGAGGTAGATTGATGAATTAATTCCTTTTCTATTAAGAGGTTTAAGCGCAACTTGAACAAGACCTATATGTATAAAATTATAAACCCTTTTTCTATGTTTTTAATAACCACGGTGATAAAGACTACAATTTTCGTATTCTTTGTTAATTGCATAAACTCTCTCAGCAGTTTTGACATTATAATCGGTTTTAAATTTATACGAGAATGTTGGTGATAAATTTCTTTGGGAGATACCTTAGGTATATTCCGGTTGTTTAAAACTTGATTAATGTTTTCATAATTATGTTCTTCTTGGTTCACTATATATCTGGAGCAGGGAGGCAAAAGTGACTGTTACTAGCGAGAAGCTAGATCTGAATAACCTACTCATCTTATTTATTTCAAAAATAAAATCTTACTCAAAGCTCATTCATGCATACCCGTTTACCCAAAGTAGACTCATACCTATGTTCTATAACTGACCATAACTCTGCACACCACGGAGACTTACAAAGGTTAGACCACGAACTAGGTGGACTACAAGTAAGTAAGGTGACTTTAGAACTTTGATGAAGAAGATAATTTTGAAATAGTAAAGAGAAGTTTGATGAAAGAGATCGGCTAAGCAGTTACCAATAACAAACAACTTGGCTACGATACCATTTGGGGCGGAAGGAGAGATATAGTCGCTAAAACCAAATGAATCCGATTTTTTATGTAACAAGGAAACGAATCAATAAATTACTATTACAATAAGCGAGGTAAAATAAAAGTAAGAAACATTTTACTAAAGTAAAAGTACAAGTAAAAACATTTTACTAAAGTAAAAGGAAAAAGAATCGCTTTCGGTGGAAGCTTCTTCTCGATCGCAGGAGATATTTCTAGTCATGATTACGATTATAAAGGCAAGCGGGTTGTGACCCCTATGGCACAATTAATTTCTTCGTGATGCTCAAGATCCATTTTCTTGAGCCCATATCTCTAATCAATCAAAAGTGAAGATGTGATTCTATTTCAAGATATATATATATATATATATATATATATATATATATATATATATATATATATATATATATATATAGTAAAACAATCAATATGGTATTGAATCACATGCTCACACAAGAGTGTGGATTTCGTTTCACGAAGAAAAAAAAATGAAATCATGGAGCCAATAATTGAATGATCAGAATCCATGTAATAAATATATATGTATTTTAATGCTTAGATAAAATAATATCATTTAATTTGAAATTTTGTTTAATATGTTTTCCAAATTTGTTATCATAAGCAGTGGATTATTATTTATAATGCATGCACTAAAAATATAATAAATAATTTAACTGTGTAGCAAAATTTTAATCTTAAATCTAATAATATTTCAATTTTATATATTAAAAGTATACAAAAGTCTATCACAGTCTTGATAAAAAGTTTATAAAAATCTGTTACTTATTTTATAGAGTTTATAAAAGTCATTTAAAAAAAATTAAACTCTTTAAAAGTCATTAAAATCCACAAATTCTATAAAAGTTTGTCACTTAAAAAAAATCTTTAAAAATCTTAATTGAATACACCCCTAAATTGAGTTATATCTATAAATACCATAAAATTTGGTATTATTACTGAATGACGCAAATGAAATATATATTATTGAAATAAAATGACTCACCATAATATATCAAACTACTGAATGACGCAAAAGACTATATATATACTGAATGAAAAGATATATATACTAATGACGCAAAAGAGTTATATATTATTGGAGTATTATAATATGACTCAACTTTATAAATATTATATATCAAATTGAACCAAGACTATATACATATATATATATAGAGAGAGAGAGAGAGAGTCTGGTTCCTATCCGGACTTTCGAACTTTCTTAAAATGCAAAAAAAAAAATTCGCTTTTTGTTTAAAACAACTAAAAAAAGTTTAATATTTTATGGAACTGAAATTTTTACATAATATGTTGTTTTTAGGTGTGATTTGGATACATATAATAAAATTTAACTTTTTTTAGTTGTTTTAAAAAACAAAGCAAAAAAAAATTGTGAATTTAAGAAAAACAGGGACGCTTAGGATGGATCCCGCTTATATATATATATATATATATATATATATATATATATATATATATATATATATA
Source organism: Panax ginseng (assembly GCA_020205605.1). Classification (NCBI taxonomy): domain Eukaryota; kingdom Viridiplantae; phylum Streptophyta; class Magnoliopsida; order Apiales; family Araliaceae; genus Panax; species Panax ginseng. The sequence goes on along the minus strand of CM035132.1, from coordinate 161,803,212 downwards.
TATATATATATAGTCCGCTTCTCCAAATAACTAAAAATCAACCAAATTATAGTGACGGTTTTTCCGTCATTATATAGCATAAAGCTTTCGCTTTTTATGCTATATAGCAATGGAAAAAAAACCGATTTATAGCCGATTCTCTTAGTTCGCTTCCTCCAATCACCGGAGAATATATATATATATATATATATATATATATATATATATATATATGTGTGTGTGTGTGTGTGTGTGTGTGTAGGACACCCCAAAATAGGTATACATCACCTATTTTGAGTCGCCAAATACATGGTACGTAATATAAATACAACTTAATTATACAACAATGATAAAATACTTACATAACATAATCTAAGAGTTTTAATAAGAATATTATCATCTAGACAATATCCACACTCAATGGAGTCCTCATTACATTTATTGTCACACTATTTAATGTAATAGTGAGGACTAATAATGCTATCATCCGGACCAGCATCTTGCATTCCCCGATTAGTCTTTGCCACGTTCTCATTTCTGAAGAGAACAAAGTGAAAGAAAGGTGAGCTCAACTAGCCCAAAGAAGAAATATTATGACTAAGATAATGCAGAATAAATTATCGTTAGCCTTCAACAAAGATTAAAGCGATACAATATAACAAACATCAAGTTTAACTACACGGAACAAGCAATCCATTAAAAGAGTCAAGTAGAGAATAAAATCTACTATCTTTTATGATTTAAAAGGTTTTTCATCACTTTTATCGCTGGGACTCAGTTTAATAACTAAAACACATCATCCCTGCACTACGGGCAAGGATATTCATTAGTATCACAACCACAAATTGTCCATGCACTACGGGCCAAGGATATTCGTGTATTCATCAATGGTCATGATCATGCCAACAACTGTCCATCAATGTACTACGGGCCAATAAGGACTTTTACCACATTATTTGTAACATTACGGTCATGATTATACCGATTAATCCCTGGTCATAATCATACCAAGTCCATCTATGCACTACAGGCCACAGATGACTTTCAACATAATATAAACATGAGGATGATAACAATGATATAAGAATTCAATAAAACGAGTTCATGAATTAATTTATTCAAGAACTAATAACGTCCAAATTGTCAACATGATACTTCTTTGTAGAGTAAAATTCAAGAATGCTCAGAAGAATATTTTCATGAAAAGATACTGGATGAAGCGCAAATATCAAGGATATTCCACTAATTTCATGGAGTATAGATGTCAAAACATTAACTAACTGAGCATAATAAAGAATGGAATAACAAAAGAAATCAACATGCATGCGATAGACTACACGCATAAAAGTTATTCCAACGTAATAATAAATAACTAACCAAAGTTAAAGTAAATTCGCACCCACTGAGGATATTCCAATAGAATAATAAAGAATGCAATACCAACGTAAATCACCATGCATGCGATAGACTACATGCATAAAAGTTATTCCAATGTAATAATAATTAATAGAAACGGTCAAAGCGTAATATGCACCGAAAAGATATTCCAATGTAATAATAAATAACGGAATCGGTCATGCGAACGCATGCATGTGATGTTCCAACAGTAATAATAAAGAATGGAACAACGGAAGAAGAATATCACCATGTATGCTAAGATTAGATGTAGACAAAGTTATTCCAACATAATGATAAAGAATGGAATGACGGAAGAATTTCACCAAGTATAGGGTAGCCAGCGTATAAAAGTTATTCCAATGAAGAAAATAAAGAATGGAATAATGTAAGTTCTCTTCATGAATACAAAAGAAATAATACCCTTACCTTAGAAGAACTAGATATAGGAGAGAAGTGAAGTAGAGAATACTTTTCTTCTTCTTCTCTACAGCTTTCGGTGAATTGTAAGAAATAATGAAGGAATGAGCTTCATTTATAGGAGAATGGACCTGAATAAGAAACTAATTCATGAACATCTGCATTGATTTACTTTTAAATGGGACATCCATATTGATTTACTATGCGTATTAATAAAATATTCTAATAAAATAAAATCTTTTAAATAAAATATAATATATTCTATTTATAATCTAATAAAATGAATAATCGTATAAAAGTATTATGTTTTATATAAAAGATTTTACTATGCAAAATACTATCACGAGCACTATGCATAATAGACTATAATAAATTCTATTTATAGTCTAATAAAATGAATAACTTTATAAAAGTATTACATTTTATATAAAAAGATTTTACTATGCAAAATACTATGCATAATAGAATATAATATATTCTATTTATAGTCTAATAAAACAAATAACTTTATAAAAGTATTCTATTTTATATAAAAAGCTTTTACATTTTATTACATTAATAATACTAATAAAACAAAATTTATATATATATATATATATATATTAAAACTTAGTGACTTCATAAAAGACACCTCAATATATTTAACAACATTTATCATCATTATTATAATTCACAATATTAATTGACCAAGTCGTTCCCATGAAAGAGGGGGCTTTCCAATAAGAATTTCTCCCTATCGCGCGCAATTTGGTGACCAAAACCTCCTCATTGTAACTTACAGACATCGTTAATATTGCAAATAATATTATTAATAACTCTGTCATCTCAATTATTGATTTAATAATATATAAAATATCAACAATAATTTAATCAAATAACGTGAGATACTATGCAACAATTACTGTAGCAATTATTAAGTATAATTGAGTGACTTCTCACGTAAGCATCAATAATCAAATCGTGTGCTACTATGCAAACCACAGCGACATATTACATACTTTTTAACTTGGGTGTTTCAACAATTAACGGTAAAACTTCCGCCATTTTCATAAAATAGTTTTATCTTTTTCTCAATCCGATAATAATTCCATTGCGGGGTCCACCAATGATTGTGCCGTTGTACGAATATTCCCTGTTAAAACGAATATTTTCCGACCAATCGAATATTATATAACAACTTGCGTACTTTGCAAAATTTATAAATATTACCCCCAACTATAACAATGTATCAAATTCATTCCATAATATTCAAAAATGATATTTATAGAAAAATCATCTTTATTCATAAAAAGTGGGATCTTATAATATATATATATATATATATATATATATATATATATATATATATATATATTATGACTCACCATAATATATCAATTTATAGATATAGTTAATTTAAATTACGCCCTCACATTACATAAATTATTTTGATAAAACTATAAATTTATTTAAAATTAAATTATATAATTAGTATCGGTGAACTTTTGATTGAATAATATAATTATTATTTAAATTTTTTAATTAATTGTTTATCATTTTTAATGTATAAATAAGTTTAAATTATATTGTTATTGATAAGGGTATAATAGTCCAAACGATATTTTTTATCCAATCCTTTAATTAATTCTGGAATAAACAAACATAACATGAGATTATTTTAAATTATCCCATGAATAATCCTATAAAAAACAAACATGTGAGTAGGACTATTTAATCCTATGATTAATAGTCTTGGGATTATAATCCCATAGATTATAATTTCAGAATAAACAATCATGAACTTGGTATTATAAGCCGACTAGTTATATAATAATTATAGCATAGAATCTATCGAATATTAATAGTGTTTTTTGGTTATTAATAGTGTTTTTTAGTTAAAATTGGATTAATAATGTGGACGTTCAAATAGGGAATTGTTATCTCCATGATTATAGATATTTTTTTATAAATTCTATCTCATATGGATATGACAAATTAAGCCTTTAAAAATATTAACATATTAGTAGAAATGTCATTGTTTTATATATACTTAATAGAGATAATTTTTTTGTTAGTTCTCAAACTATAATAATTCTTCATATTTAATTCCCTAATTAATTTTACCGTATAACACATCCTTAAATTATACTAGTTGTTTTTTCATAGGATTATTTACACTTCTTAGTATATTTTTAGAAAAAATTACAACAAAAGTGTATCCAGAAAATATTTACAGAATTAATACATTTTCAATATTTTATTTATAAAATTAGAGCATACTCTTCTCTCTCTCTCTTTCCACTGTCTCAATCACTCCTCGCCATTCATCCGCTTTGTGACGCCCCCAAAATAGGTATACATCACCTGTAAAACCTCAAATTTTACGAATAAAGATTTAATTTTCTCGAAATATTTTTTTGAATATTATGATGTGGATTTGAGATAATGTTATAGTTGTGGGTAGTATTTATAAATTTTGCAAAGTATGCAAGTTGTTATATAATATTCGATTGGTCGGGGAATATTTTTTTTATCGGGGAATATATGTACGATGGTACAATCATTGGTGGACCCCATAACGGAATTATTGTCGGATTAAGAAAACGACAAAAATATTTTATGAAAAAACTATGGAAGTTTTACCGTTAAAACCGTTGAACTACTCATTAGTAAAAGTAAAAGAATGTCTGCAGTGGTTGCATAGTAGCACACCAGTATTAATTATCGATGCTTACGTGAGAAGTCACTCAAATTTTGTTCAATTATTTCACAGATAATTATTGCATAAGATCTCACGTTATTTGATTCAATTATTGTCGATATTTTATATATTATTAAATCAATAATTGAGATAACAAAGTTATTAATATTATTATTTGCAATATTAACGATGTCTAGAAGTTCTGCCAATGAGAGGTTTGGTCACCTAATTGCGCGCCAATAGGAAAAAATCTTTATTGGAAAGCCCCCTCTTTCCTGGGAACGACCTGGTTGATTAATATTGTGAATTATAATAATGATGATAAATGTTGTTAAATATATTGAGGTGTCTTTTTATGAAGTCACAGAAGTTTTATATATATATATATATATATATATATATATATATATAATATTTATTTTATTAGTATTATTAATGTAATAAAATAGAAAAACTTTTGTATAAAATGCAGAATATTTTTATAAAGTTATTTATTTTATTAGACAATAATTAGAATATAATATATTTAATTATGCATAGTGTTTTGCATATTAAATTTTTTTTATATAAAAGCAGAATACTTTTATAAAGTTATTTGTTTTATTAGACAATAATTAGAATATATTATATTTTATTATGCATAGTATCTGTATAGTGTTTGCATAGTAAAATCTTTTTATATAAAACAGAATACTTTTATAAAGTTAATTGTTTTATTAGATTTTAAATAATATATATATATATTATATTGCATAGTATACTTTCTATTTTCCTATAAATAGAATGCTTAGTTAGAATTAAAATCACACCAGAAAGTCAGAGAATTTTCTTCTATAATCTTGAGCGTATTTCTTTAGAGTTTTAAGAAGCTTTGAGCGTAGTGCAAGTTTTCTTCAAATATATCCCCGCCCTACCCGTCGGAGTACTCTTCTTTATAAGGTAAGGGATATTATTTGTTGTACTCGTAAGGGGTATTATTTCTTTCGTATTCATGAAGAAAACTTCTGTTATTCCATTCCTTATTATTCTATTGGAATAACCTGTATATGCGAAGTACCGCATACATGGTGAAATTCTTCTGTTATTCCATTCCTTATTATTATGTTGAATAACTTTGTCTATGCCAAATCGCATACATGGTGAAATTCTTTTGTTATTCCATTCTTTATCATTTCATTTGGAATATCCCGCTTTGGTGCGTATTACCTTTGACCGGTTCCATTAATTATTATCTTTGTTGGAATAACCCCATGTCATGTAAGGCCTATCGCATGCATGGTGATTCCTCGTTGTTATTCCGAAGATTTATTATTACGTTGGAATATCCTCGTTTGCATGTAATTTTTCCTGACCTAGTTCCGTTCTTTATTATTCTATTGGAATATCTTGTCGGTGCGGATTACGTATGACGTGGTTCCATTATTTATTATTCTGTTGGGAATAACCTATCTGTGCGATCTATCGCATGCATGGTGAATCCTTCTGTTATTCCATTCTTTATTATTCTATTGAAATAACATGTCTGTGTGGATTACCACATGCATGGTGAATGATCCTTTCTATTCATTTCTTATTAAATTATGGAAATGATCTGGCTACGTGGATTACTGTATGGCGGGCGAAAATCAATTAGCAGTTTTATATATTCTATTATACACAGTTGGTTAAAGCTTTGGCTTCAATATTCCTTGAAATTAGTGGAATATCCTGGATATTTGCGCTTCATCCAGTATATTTTCATGGAAATATTCTTCTGAGCATTCTTGAATTTTTCTCCACAAAGCAGTATCATGTTGACAATTTGGACATTATTGAGTTCAGGATAAATTAACTTATCAATCTTTAAAAAAATTTCTTGAACTTTTTTTATTGAATTATTATGTCATTGTCATGATGAGTTATGTTGTTATTATGTGAAAACATGAAAGTTTCTTAGAAATCACAAAGGGTTGAAAATTAGATTTTGGTAAAAAATGGAATATGAAATTCAATTGACCATATCTCCTATTATATTTCGAATTTTTGAGTGTGGTCAAGTTCTAGAGTTAGATCTATGAGTTTTCTAACTTATCCAAGTGGAATCACTGGAAAAGGTGTTGTAGATTTTCGTGTGGACTAATTTTAGTAAAGAAGTCAAAAACTGCAAAGTACCAAAAAGGCTACTGTCCATAAATTTAAAAGGGCATTTTCGGCCACTTAATTTATGAGAAAAATTCCGGCCTTTTGGGACATGGAAATATATGATATAAAGTACCTCATTTCCAAAAATGGGCTCATTCCGACTTAAAATGAGCAAGTTATGACTATTTCAATATTTAAGTTTTTTCGACGAAAAATGCTATAACCGAGTTCTATAACTCGATGACCATGAAATTTAAACCTGGAAGCTCACGTTAACATGTAAGATCCCGCCAAGATTTGGGAATTTCGGAGTTAAACTTGAGGTAGCTAATTTCTTAAGGAATTAATTAGAAATTGATTTTTGAAAAATACTTAAGGGAGTTGAAAAATTAAAAAAAAAATACTTGTTGTGTATGAAATATATCTATATATGTTTGGGCATAGGATAGAAAAATAACAATTTGATTTGGTAATTTTTCATGAAAATGGTTTAGTTACGAATATATGAGTTAAATATGTTATGTGAAGTAACGAAATTAGTAAATAGGATTTTATGGCTTGGGAATCCTATATAGGGTATATGCAGATTTTTGATAAGGGATTTGATCATTGGTGATGAAATCTTATAAGTATGACATTTTTGAATGATAAAATGCATTATTTGGTAAAGTATAAACAATTGAAATAAATTATTTATAAGTTTAAGAAGTGATTAAAATATTGTTATAATATTAATAATATTAGATTATGAGTTTATTAAGTGATTGATAATATTTAGATAAATTTAAAGTCTTTAATATATATCCTTGTTTTCGTTTGATTAATGCTTATATCATTGTCATCATTCTCATGTTTATATTGTGATAAAAGTCATCTTTGGCTTACGTGCATAGATGGACTTGGTTTGATTATGACCGAGGGATTATTAAAGATAGTCATGGAGTAGTAATGTGACGGATGATGTGGTAAAAATTCTCATAATTCATGTAGTGCATTGATGGATGATTTTTGGTATGATTATGACCAGGGATTATTCGATATAGTCATGACCATTGATGATTTAATGAATATCCTTGGCCCGTAGTGTAAGACCCCAACTTTTATAAATAAAGATGAATTTTTTTTATAATTATCATTTTTGAATATTATGGAATGAATTTGATATAATATTATAGTTGTGGGTATTATTTATAAATTTTTAAAAGTACGTAAGTTGTTATTTTATATTCGATTAGTGGGAATATTCGTTTTTAACAAGGAATATTCGCAATGACTCAAGACAATCATTGGTTTTATGAAAATAACGGCGGAAGTTTTATCGTTAATCTGTTGAAACACCCTTGTTAAAAGTGATGTCTGGCGTGGTTGAATAGTAGCACACGGTATTAATTATTAATGCTTACGTGAGAAGTCACTCAGTTTTGTTCAATTATTGCTTCAGTAATTGTTGCATAGTATCTCACGTTATTTGATTCAATTATTTTCAATATTTTATATATTATTAAATCAATAATTGAGATGACAGAGTTATTAATATTATTATTTGTAATATTAACGATGTCTAGAAGTTCTGCCAAGGAGAGGTTTGGTCACCTAATTGCGCGCCAATAGGGAGAAATCCTTATTGGAAAGCCCCCTCTTTCCTAGGAACGACCTGGTCGATTAATATTGTGAATTATAATAATGATAATAAATGTTGTTAAAATATTGAGGTGATTTTTGTGAAGTATTTATTGTAAGTTTGGTAGTATTATTTAGACCCCCACTTACCCATTTTAAAAATTGTCGATGGAAAGTTATCTCAATTTTGTTTTATATATATATATATATATATATATATATATATATATATATATATATATATATATAAGTATTATATATTATATATTTTATATATATATATATATACGTGTTAGTCAAAATGGGTGGGGAAGGGGGAATCAAATTGTCATGTGAAGGAGTATTATTTCATTATTTTATGTTAGTGGGTTTGAAAAAAGTAAATAAGAGGAGTTCACGGGGTCTCACCAGTAATATATTTTTTTTTTCTCAGATAGGTTATATATATATATATATATATATATATATAATATTATATTTTATTTAAAAGTTTTGTTTTATTAGAATATTTTATAGTAAACCAATACGGACCGTCTGTTTAAAAGTAAATCAACTGGACCGTTCAAGAATTAGTTACTATTCAGGTCCATTCTTCTATAAATAGAAGTTCATTCCTTCATTATTTCTTATTTAATTCTTTGAAACTCTAGAGAGAAACTATAGAGAGAAAGAATAAAAGTATTCGCTACTTCACTACTCCTATATCCAAAGACTCTTCTTTATAAGGTAAGGGATATTATTTTTTTTTATATTCATGAAGAGAACTTATGTTATTCTATTCTTTATTATTACATTGGAATAACTTGATACGCTGATCACCCTATACTTGGTGAAATTCTTCATTATTCCATTATTTATTATTCTCATTGAATAAACTCTGTCATGCCAAGTACCGCATACATGGTGAAATTATGTTGTTATTCCATTCTTTATTATTCTGTTGGAATATCATGTCATGCATTTTACGTAGAACTCGGTTCCGTCTTTTATTATTCATTGGAATATCTCATGCATGCGTTTTACTGTGGGACTGGTTAAAATCTTTATTATTCTCGTTGGAATATCCCGCCGATGCGTATTACGCTTGATGATCTGGATTCGTTATTTATTATCTCGTTGGAATAACCTGTCTATGTGAAGTACCGCATGCATGGTGATTTCTTTTGTTATTCCATTCTTTATTATACTCAGTTGGTTAAAGTTTTGACTTCTATACTCCATGAAATTAGTGGAATATCCTTGATATTTGTGCTTTATCCAAAGATCTTTTCATGGAAATATTCTTCGAAAGCATTCTTAAATTTTACTCTACAAAGAAGTATCATGTTGACAATTTGGACTTTATTAGTTCCTGGATAAATTAATTCTTGAACTTGTTTTATTGAATTCTTATATCATTGCCATCATCCTCATGTTTATATTTTGTTGAAAGTCATCTGTGGCCTGTAGTGCTTAGATGGACTTGGTATGATTATGACCAGGGATTATTCGGTGTAATCATGACCGTAATGTTACAAATGATGTGGTAAAAGTCCTTATTGGCCCGTAGTGCATTGATGGACAGTTGTTGGCATGATCATGACCATTGATGAATACACGAATATCCTTAGCCTGTAGTGCATGGATAATTTGTGGTCGTGACACTAATGAATATCCTTGGCCATAGTGCAGGGATGATGTGGATTATTTATTAAGCTGAGTCTCAGCGATAAAAAGTGATGAAAAACCTTTTTAAATCATAAAAGATAGTAGATTTTATTCTCTACTTGACTCTTTTAATGGATTGCTTGTTCTGCTGCAGTTAAACTTGATGTCTATTGTATTTTATCAGTTTAACATTGTTGAAGGCTAATGATAATTTGTCCTGCATTATCTTAGTCATAATATTTCTTACTGGGCTATTTAAGCTCACCCATTCTTTCACTGTTCTCTTCAAGAAAGGAGAACGTAGCCGGGACTAGTCGGGGAACGGAGTGACGGTCCAGATGATAGTATTAGTAGTCCTCACTATTCTGTTAAATAGTGTGACAATAAATGTAATGAGGACTTTTTCTGAGAATGAATATTGTCTAGAAGATAATATTTGTATTAAAACTCACAGTTGTTTTGTTGTATATTAAAGATTGTATTTGTATTCTGTACCATGTATTTGGCGACTCAGAATAGGTGATGTATAACTATTTTGGGGGCGTCACAGTTGGTATCAAAGCTTAGGGATATGATCCCTGGCTGAGATGTGAGACAAGAACTAGGAGGGGAGAGACGGGGAATTCCTTCTCCAGTATGACCTACCTAAGTATATTTGATATTTAATTAGTCGGTCAGAGTATAGGGATAATATGTGATATGTTAATTAACCCTTGTTTTGTGGCGTTGTTTGAAAATGGCATCCGAGAATGTTGAGAACATCAATGGAGCACGAGAGACCGTTGAGTCTCCACGAGATCAATAATCGGGATAATGTGCATCGAAGGCGATAATCCTAATGTAAACAATAACACCGACCAAATGATGAACGATAGAATGTTAGAGGCTTCATTGCAACATCGGCGAGCGGCTCCTATCCAAAATGCAAGTGGAACACCGGCAACTCTCGAACTGGCCACCGCCAAACAATTCAAGGAGTTGGGACCACCGAGTTTTTGGAGAGCCAAAACCACTTAAGGCGAGACGTGGATAAAGCGGATCTGCAAGATATTTGATATCTTGGGATGCTCCGAGGAGAAAAGGTTCCATTGCCACCTTCATGTTGCGTGCGAGGCGGATTATTGGTGGGAATCAGAAACGACTCAACCGCCGCCGACCTTGAAGATGACTTGGGAGGAGTTCAAGAATTGTTCAACGACAAGTACTTTCCAAAGTATTCGTCACATGAAAGAGGTAGAGTTCATCAAGTTAGAGCAAAACAACATGACCGTGTCGCAAAGACGGGCCAAGTTTGCCGAAGTTGTCCCGATTTGCGTCCCATTGAGTTGATAATGAGGACAGAATGACGCGAATGTTTCTAAGAGGTTTGAAACCCGAGATACGTCAATATCTTATCTCTCATAAACTGTGTTTGTATTCAGATGTTGTTAATAGGGCTCAGTTATTGGAGCGCGATAATGAGTCAACTCAACCAAAAGAGAGCAGCCGGAAAAATGATAATACCAGTGATAACAGTCATCGAAGCAGTGACAATAAGCGTGGAAGGAATCAACATGCTAGAAATGGTAACCACTTCGGTGGTAATCATGGCCAAAATAATAAGAATGGACATTTCAAGAAGAGGAGATTCCACAATGATGGAAAGACGTCAGCACCAGCACCCGTGGTTAAGGAAGGAGAACGACCACCTATCATATGCTTCAAATGCGGAGGGGAGGGACACATCAGTCCAAACTGTGCGATGTCGTCCAAAGCATGCTATAATTGTGGAAGAGAAGGTCACTTAGCCCAATTTTATCATTCACCGAAGACAAGTTCAGCTAGGATGGAGGCACCAAAGGACGTCCCAGAAAAGTCAAAGCCAGTAGAGCAAGGGAGAGTTTTTATTGTGACCTCCCAGAAAGCAAGAAACCCAAACGAGGTCATCACGGGTAAGCTTATCATAAACTCTAGCGAAGTATATACCTTATTTGATACCGGTTCTACCAATTCTTTTATTTCTCCTACTTGCGCTCAATGTTTAAATTTGACTCCGGAGAAATTGGACTTTGACTTATATGTTGAAACTCCATTGGGAGAAACCTTCATTACATCCACTGTTTATAAGTCTTGTTTGGTTCAAATTGGTACCCTCACATTACCTGTCGATCTTATTTCATTGAAAATACTTGCATTTGACGTAATTCTAGGTATTGATTGGTTAATCACTCATCATGCAAAAATTGATTATTTTCGTAATGTTGTTAGCTTTTATATTCCTAACCAACCTATTATGCGAATTCAAGCAACCAAACCATTAAAATCAATCTTCGTCATCTCAAGCCATAAAGCTATTCGCTTATTGAAAAATGGATGTCAAGCTTTCTTAGCTCATGTCATGGATCTAAACAAAAATACGCCGTTTGGAATGATATTTCTATTGTTAATGAATTTCTGACGTATTCTCGAAGAACTTCTGGCCTACCCCAGTAGCGTGAAATTTAATTTTTATTGACCTTGAACCCCAGACAAAACCCATTTCCAAAGCCCCATATCGAATGGCTCCTATTGAACTTCGGAGTTAAAGACCCAACCGCAGGAATTGTTAGACATTGGCTTTATTCGCCCTAGTACTTCTCCTTGGGGTGCTCTGTTCTATTCGTGAAGAAGAAAGATGGGAGTATGCGACTTTGCATTGATTATCTGGAGTTGAATAATGTCACCATCAAAATAGGTACCCATTGCCACGTATTGATGATTTTGTTTGACCAAATTAAGGCGTCAAATTCTTTTCAAAGATTGATCTTCATTAGGATATCACCAATTGAAGATTAGAACCGATGACATTCCAAAGACGACTTTTCGAACTCAAGACGGGCATTATGAATTCCTAGTCATGTTTTTTGGATTAACTAATGCTCCTCGCCACTTCATTGATATGATGAACCGAGTATTCAAGAAATATTTGGATCACTTTGTGGTCGTCTTTATTGATGACATCCTTATTTATTCCAAAAGCCGTGAAGATCATGAAAGCAACACTTGAGGTCGATACTCCAAAAAGCTTCGCCAATATAAGCTTTATGCCAAGTTAAAGAAATACGAGTTCGGCTTCGAGGAAGTAGCATTCCTTGGGCACGTGGTATCAAGTCATGGAATATCCGTCATTGACCCAAAGAAAGATTGAAACTATTCAAAGTCGGGAGCAACCTAAATCGATGGATCAAGTCACAGCTTTTTCGGCTTATTTGGTTATTATCTGAGATTCGTAGAAGGGTTTTCTCGAATCTCTACTCCCTTAACTCAGCTGACTTGGAAAGATACAAAATTCGGTTGGAACGAGGAATGTGAGAAGAGTTTTCAAGAACTCAAGAGAAGACTCATTTCAGCACTTGTTCTGACAATACCATCTGGCTCGGAGGGATTTGTCATCTACAGTGATGCTTCAGGCAAAGGGTTAGGATGTGTTCTCATGCAACATGGGAAAGTCATAGCCTATGCCTCACGATAACTCAAAGAATATGAGAGGAATTATCCTACTCATGATCTAGAGTTGGCAGCAGTCGTTTTTACACTAAAGATTTGGAGGCATCACTTGTATGGGGAGAAAGTGGAGATCTTTACGGATCATAAAAGCCTCAAATATTTCTTTACTCAAAAGGAACTCAATATGCGACAGTGACGTTGGCTTGAACTGTTGAAAGATTATGATCATACCATCCAATACCATCTTGAAAAAGCGAACGTGGTAGCTGACGCATTGAGTAGAAGATCACATGCGGGTACGAAAAGCGACATCACAACATAAAGGCCCATTTTGTATGACTTGCAAAGGATGGAGATAGAGATAAAGACCCAGGGACCCACATGATGATGGCGAATATCTGAGTAGAATCGACTTTAATCGATAAAGTTAAAGTCGCTCAAGCTACTGCACTGGAGTCGATACGTATGAGGAAGAAAGTGCAAGAAGGTGTTATAGGAAGCAAGAATCGATGAAGAAGGAATACTTGAGTCAACTCCGGACTTTGTGTTCCTAACGACCTCGATTTAAAGTATAAAATCATGATGGAGGCGCATAACACAATCGCTTTGTAATTCATCTGGGAGTACAAAATGTATCATGATCTTCAACATACATTTTGGTGGGGCAATATGAAGAGGGAGATAGCACTGTTTATCTCAAGGTGTTTAACTTGTCAATGAGTTAAGGCAGAGCATCAAGTACCAAAAGGTCCATTGCAACCACTTGAAATTCCAGAATGGAAGTGGGAGCACATCACCGTGGATTTTGTTACTGGTCTTCCCAAGGTTTCTCAAGGCATAGATGCAATTTGGGTCATTGTTGATAGATTGACCAAGTCTGCTCATTTCTTACGAATACAAGAAACTTATACACTTGAACGTCTTGCTCGTATGTACATAAACAAGATTGTAAGACTGCATGGTATGCCAGTATCCATAGTTTCTGATCGAGACCCAAGATTCAATTCACAATTTTGGGTTAGTTTGCAAAAAACTATGGGCATGTAATTACGATTTAGTTTGGCATATCATCCTCAGACGGATGGACAATTAGAGAGGACTATTCAAACACTTGAATATTTATTAAGACTCTGTGTCCTTGACTTCAAGGAAGTTGAGATAAGTTCTTACCATTGGTGGAGTTTTACTACAACAATCAGCTTATCAAGCAATATTGGCATGGCTCCATTCAAGCGTTGTATGGAAGAAAGTGTCATTCTCGGTATCTTTGGGATGAGGTGGGTGAAGCAACGTTGTTGGGACCGGAGTTGGTATGTATGACTTCAAAAAAGATTCAAACGATCCGACAACGTATAAAAACTCACAAGACCGACAAAAGAGTTATGTTGATCTTCATCGAAAGGACGTGGAATTCGATATTGGAGATCATGTGTTGTTACGTGTTGCTCCATGGAAAGGAGTTACGAGATTTGGAAAGAGAGGAAAGCTCAATCCTCGATTCATTGGCCCATTTTAATCCTCGATCGAAAGTAGGGATCGTAGCCTATAGACTCTAATTTCTGCCAAGTATGTCTCGTGTTCATAACGTTTTTCATATATCCATGTTACGTAAATATGTGAAAGACCCAAACCACATTATTGAGTTAGAACCGGACGAAATAGCGGAAGATTTAACGTATGAAGATGTTCATGTTCAAATCTTTGATAAGAAGGAACATATTCTACGCTCTAAGGTTATACCTCAAGTCAAAGTTTTATGGAAGAACCACGATGTTGAAGAAATGACCTGGGAGTTAGAATCTGAAATGAAATCAAGGTTTCCTTACCTCTTTGACATACCAGGTACGTACCCTAATTTCGAGGGCAAAATTTCATAAGAAGGGGAGATTGTAAGACCCCAACTTTTATGAATAAAGATGAATTTTTTTTATAATTATCATTTTTGAATATTATGGAATGAATTTGATATAATATTATAGTTGTGGGTATTATTTATAAATTTTGCAAAAGTATGCAAGTTGTTATATAATATTCAATTGGTGGGGAATATTCGATGCGACAAGACAATCATTAGTGGACCCCTACGGAATTATTGTCGGATTGAGAAACAAAAAAAATATTTTATGAAAATAACGGCGGAAGTTTTATCGTTAATCTGTTGAAACTCCACGGTGTTAAAAAGCTGAAAATCTGGCGTGGTTGCATAGTAGCACACGGTATTGATTATTAATGCTTACGTGAGAAGTCACTCGCTTTTGTTCAATTATTGCTTGATGAATTGTTGCATAGTATCTCACGTTATTTGATTCAATTATTGTTATATATTTTATATATTATTAAATCAATAATTGAGATGACAGAGTTATTAATATTATTATTTGCAATATTAACGATGTCTAGAAGTTACGCCAAGAGAGAGGTTTGGTCACCTAATTGCGGCGCTTGATAAGGAGAAATCCTTATTGAAAGCCCCCTCTTTCCTAGAACGACATGGTCGATTAATATTGTGAATTATAATAATGATAATAAATGTTGTTAAAATATTGAGGTGATTTTTGTGAAGTATTTATTGTAAGTTTGGCGTATTATTTAGACCCCCACTTACCCATTTTAAAAATTGTCGGTGGAAAGTTATCTCAATTTTGTTTATATATATATATATATATATATATATATATATATATATATACGTGTTAGTCAAAATGGGTGGGGGAACGGGGGGAATCAAATTGTCACGTGAAGGAGTATTATTTCATTATTTTATGTTAGTGGGTTTGCAAAAGTGACAGAAGAAATAAGAGGAGTTCACGGGGTCTCACCAAGTGATATATTTTTTTTAAGCATAGGTTATATATATATATATATATATATATATATATATATATATATATATATATATATATATATATATATATAATATTTTATTTAAAAGTTTTTGTTTTATTAGAATATTTTATAGTAAATCAACTGGACCGTCCGTTTAAAAGTAAATCAATCTGGACTAGTTCAAGAATTAGTTACTATTGGTCCATTCTTCTATAAATAGAAGTTCATTCCTTCATTATTTCTTTTAATTCTTTGAAACTCAGAGAGAGAAACTATAGAGAGAAAGAATAAAAGTATTCTGCTACTTCACTACTCCTATATCCAGTACTCTTCTTTATAAGGTAAGGGATATTATTTTTTTTATATTCATGAAGAGAACTTATGTTATTCTATTCTTTATTATTCTGTTGGAATAACCTGTCTATGTGAAGTACCGCATGCATGGTGATTTCTTTTGTTATTCCATTCTTTATTATACTCAGTTGGTTAAAGTTTTGACTTCTATACTCCATGAAATTAGTGGAATATCCTTGATATTTGTGCTTTATCCAGTATCTTTTCATGGAAATATTCTTCTGAGCATTCTTAAATTTTACTCTACAAAGAAGTATCATGTTGACAATTTGGACTTTATTAGTTCCTGGATAAATTAATTCTTGAACTTGTTTTATTGAATTCTTATATCATTGCCATCATCCTCATGTTTATATTTTGTTGAAAGTCATCTGTGGCCTGTAGTGCTTAGATGGACTTGGTATGATTATGACTGAGGATTATTGATTGTAAATCATAACCGTAATGTTACAAATGATGTGGTAAAAGTCCTTATTGGCCCGTAGTGCATTGATGGACAGTTGTTGGCATGATCATGACCATTGATGAATACACGAATATCCTTAGCCTGTAGTGCATGGATAATTTGTGGTCGTGACACTAATGAATATCCTTGGCCATAGTGCAGGGATGATGTGGATTATTTATTAAGCTGAGTCTCAGCGATAAAAAGTGATGAAAAACCTTTTTAAATCATAAAAGATAGTAGATTTTATTCTCTACTTGACTCTTTTAATGGATTGCTTGTTCTGCTGCAGTTAAACTTGATGTCTATTGTATTTTATCGGTTCAACATTGTTGAAGGCTAATGATAATTTGTGTCCGCATTATCTTAGTCATAATATTTCTTCTTGGGCTAGTTGAGCTCACCTTTCTTTCTTTTTTTCTCTTGAGGAAAGGAGAGCGTGGCAGGGACTAGTCGGGAAGCAGAGTGATGGTCCCGATGATAGTATTAGTAGTCCTCACTATTACATTAAATAGTGTGACAATAAATATAATGAGGACTTATTCTGAGAGTGGATATTGTCTAGAAGATAATATTTGTATTAAAACTCACAGCTGTTTTGTTGTATATTAAAGATTGTATTTGAATTATGTACCATGTATTTGGCGACTCAAAATAGGTGATGTATACCTATTTTGGGGGCGTCACACGTAGTGTAGGGATGATTCGAGGATGTGGTTTATTTATTAAGCTGAGTCTCAGCGATTAAGTGATGAAAAACTTTTTAAATCATAGAAGATAGTAGATTTTATTCTCTACCTGAATCTTTTAATAGATTGCTTGTTTCGCTACAGTTAAATTTGATGTCTTTTGTATGAAAATAACGGCGGAAGTTTTATCGTTAACTGTTGAAACACCCGGTGTTAAAAGTACAGTAATACGCGTGGTTGAATAGTAGCACACGGTATTAATTATTAATGCTTACGTGAGAAGTCACTCAGTTTTGTTCAATTATTGCTTCAGTAATTGTTGCATAGTATCTCACGTTATTTGATTCAATTATTTTCAATATTTTATATATTATTAAATCAATAATTGAGATGACAGCGTTATTAATATTATTATTTGTAATATTAACGATGTCTAGAAGTTCGCCAAGGAGAGGTTTGGTCACCTAATTGCGGCGCTAATAGGGAGAAATCCTTATTGGAAAGCCCCTCTTCCAAGGAACGACATGGTCGATTAATATTGTGAATTATAATAATGATAATAAATGTTGTTAAAATATTGAGGTGATTTTTGTGAAGTATTTATTGTAAGTTTGGCGTATTATTTAGACCCCCACTTACCCATTTTAAAATTATGGGTGGAAAGTTATCTCAATTTTTTTTTTATATATATATATATATATATATATATATATATATATAAGTATTATATATTTATATATTTATATATATATATATATACGTGTTAGTCAAAATGGGTGGGGGAAGGGGGGGAATCAAATTGTCATGTGAAGGAGTATTATTTCATTATTTTATGTTAGTGGGTTTGAAAAAGTAAATAAGAGGAGTTCACGGGGTCTCACCCGTAATATATTTTTTTTCTGCATAGGTTATATATATATATATATATATATATATATATAATATTATATTTTATTTAAAAGTTTTTGTTTTATTAGAATATTTTATAGTAAACCAATCTGGACCGTCCGTTTAAAAGTAAATCAATCTGGACCGTTCAAGAATTAGTTACTATTCAGTCCATTCTTCTATAAATAGAAGTTCATTCCTTCATTATTTCTTACGAATTCACTGAAACTCTAGAGAGAGAAACTATAGAGAGAAAGAATAAAAGTATTCTGCTACTTCACTACTCCTATATCCAGTACTCTTCTTTATAAGGTAAGGGATATTATTTTTTTTATATTCATGAAGAGAACTTATGTTATTCTATTCTTTATTATTCTGTTGGAATAACCTGTATACGCGGTCTACCCTATACTTGGTGAAATTCTTCTGTTATTCCATTATTTATTATTCTCACTGGAATAACTTTGTCTATCTGATCGCAGCATACATGGTGAAATTATGTTGTTATTCCATTCTTTATTATTCATTTGGAATATCATGTCTATGCATTTCTGTAGAACCGGGTTCCGTCTTTATTATTACATTTGGAATATCCTGTGCATGCATGCGTTTCTTGGGACTGGTTAAAATCTTTATTATTACGTTGGAATATCCGTCGATGCGTATTACGCTTTGACCGGTTTACGTTATTTATTATTACATTGGAATAACTCGTCTATGTGAAGTACCGCATGCATGGTGATTTCTTTTGTTATTCCATTCTTTATTATACTCAGTTGGTTAAAGTTTTGACTTCTATACTCCATGAAATTAGTGGAATATCCTTGATATTTGTGCTTTATCCAGTATCTTTTCATGGAAATATTCTTCGAGCATTCTTAAATTTTACTCTACAAAGAAGTATCATGTTGACAATTTGGACTTTATTAGTTCCTGGATAAATTAATTCTTGAACTTGTTTTATTGAATTCTTATATCATTGCCATCATCCTCATGTTTATATTTTGTTGAAAGTCATCATGGCTGTAGTGCTTAGATGGACTTGGTATATGATTATGACCGGGGATTATTGATTGTAATCATGGACCGTAATGTTACAAATGATGTGGTAAAAGTCCTTATTGGCCCGTAGTGCATTGATGGACGATTGTTGGCATGATCATGACCATTGATGAATACACGAATATCCTTAGCTTTGTGAGTGCATGGATAATTTGTGGTCGTGACACTAATGAATATCCTTGGCCATAAAGGGGATGATGTGGATTATTTATTATTGTCGAGTCTCGGCGATAAAAAGTGATGAAAAACCTTTTAAATCATAAAAGATAGTAGATTTTATTCTCTACTTGACTCTTTTAATGGATTGCTTGTTTACTGCTTGATTAAACTTGATGTCTATTGTATTTTATCGATTCAACATTGTTGAAGGCTAATGATAATTTGTCTGCATTATCTTAGTCATAATATTTCTTCTTGGGCTAGTTGAGCTCACCCTTTCTTTCTTTGTTCTCTGAGGAAAGGAGAAGCGTGGCAGGGACTAGTCGGGGAACGGAGTGACGGTCCAGATGATAGTATTAGTAGTCCTCACTATTCTGTTAAATAGTGTGACAATAAATGTAATGAGGACTTTTTCTGAGAATGAATATTGTCTAGAAGATAATATTTGTATTAAAACTCACAGTTGTTTTGTTGTATATTAAAGATTGTATTTGTATTCTGTACCATGTATTTGGCGACTCAGAATAGGTGATGTATAACTATTTTGGGGGCGTCACAGTTGGTATCAAAGCTTAGGGATATGATCCCTGGCTGAGATGTGAGACAAGAACTAGGAGGGGAGAGACGGGGAATTCCTTCTCCAGTATGACCTACCTAAGTATATTTGATATTTAATTAGTCGGTCAGAGTATAGGGATAATATGTGATATGTTAATTAACCCTTGTTTTGTGGCAGTGTTTGAAAATGGCATCCGAGAATGTTGAGAACATCAATGGAGCACAGGAGACCGTTGAGTCTCCACAGATCAATAATCAGGATAATGTGCATCAGGAAGGCGATAATCCTAATGTAAACAATAACACTGACCAAATGATGAACGATAGAATGTTCCGAGGCTTCATGCAACATCAGGCGAGAGCGGCTCCTATCCAAAATGCAGGTGGAAACACTGGCAACTCTCGAACGGTCACCGCCAAACAATTCAAGGAGTTGGGACCACCAGAGTTTTTTGGAGAGCCAAAACCACTTAAGGCGGAGACGTGGATAAAGCAGATCTGCAAGATATTTGATATCTTGGGATGCTCCGAGGAGCAAAAGGTTCCATTTGCCACCTTCATGTTGCGTGCAGAGGCAGATTATTGGTGGGAATCAGAAACGCGTCTCAACTCGCCCAGATGAAGATGACTTGGGAGGAGTTCCAAGAATTGTTCAACGACAAGTACTTTCCCGAAAGTATTCGTCACATGAAAGAGGTAGAGTTCATCAAGCTAGAGCAAAACAACATGACCGTGTCGCAGTACGAAGCCAAGTTTGCCGAGTTGTCCCGATTTGCGTCCCATTGAGTTGATAATGAGGACAGAATGACGCGAATGTTTCTAAGAGGTTTGAAACCCGAGATACGTCAATATCTTATCTCTCATAAACTGTGTTTGTATTCAGATGTTGTTAATAGGGCTCAGTTATTGGAGCGCGATAATGAGTCAACTCAACCAAAAGAGAGCAGACGGAAAAATGATAATACCAGTGATAACGATCATCAAGCGGTGACAATAAGCGTGGAAGGAATCAACATGCTAGAAATGGTAACCACCGGTGGTAATCATGGCCAAAATAATAAGAATGGACATTTCAAGAAGAGGAGATTCCACAATGATGGAAAGACGTCAAGACCAAAGACACCGTGGTTAAGGAAGGAGAAGCGACCACCTATCATATGCTTCAAATGCGGAGGGAGGACACATCGGTCCAAACTGTATGCGATGTCGTCCAAAGCATGCTATAATTGTGGAAAGAAGGTCACTTAGCCCAATTTTATCATTCACCGAAGACAAGTTCAGCTAGGATGGAGGCACCAAAGGACGTCCCAGAAAAGTCAAAGCCAGTAGAGCAAGGGAGAGTTTTTATTGTGACCTCCCAGAAAGCAAGAAACCCAAACGAGGTCATCACGGGTAAGCTTATCATAAACTCTAATAAGTATATACCTTATTTGATAACCGGGTTCTACCAATTCTTTTATTTCTCCTACTTGCGCTCAATGTTTAAATTTGACTCAGGAGAAATTGGACTTTGACTTATATGTTGAAACTCCATTGGGAGAAACCTTCATTACATCCACTGTTTATAAGTCTTGTTTGGTTCAAATTGGTACCCTCACATTACCTGTCGATCTTATTTCATTGAAAATACTTGCATTTGACGTAATTCTAGGTATTGATTGGTTAATCACTCATCATGCAAAAATTGATTATTTTCGTAATGTTGTTAGCTTTTATATTCCTAACCAACCTATTATGCGAATTCAAGCAACCAAACCATTAAAATCAATCACTGTCATCTCAAGCCATAAAGCTATTCGTTTATTGAAAAATGGATGTCAAGCTTTCTTAGCTCATGTCATGGATCTAAACAAAAATACGTCAGTTTGGAATGATATTTCTATTGTTAATGAATTTCCTGACGTATTCCCTGAAGAACTTCCTGGCCTACCCCCAGAGCGTGAAATTTAATTTTTTATTGACCTTGAACCCGGTACAAAACCCATTTCCAAAGCCCCATATCGAATGGCTCCTATTGAACTTCAGGAGTTAAAGACCCAACTGCAGGAATTGTTAGACATTGGCTTTATTCGTCCTAGTACTTCTCCTTGGGGTGCTCCTGTTCTATTCGTGAAGAAGAAAGATGGGAGTATGCGACTTTGCATTGATTATCGGGAGTTGAATAATGTCACCATCAAAAATAGGTACCCATTGCCACGTATTGATGACCTGTTTGACCAGTTGCAAGGCGTCAAATTCTTTTCAAAGATTGATCTTCATTCCGGATATCACCAATTGAAGATTAGAACCGATGACATTCCAAAGACAGCTTTCAGAACTCAGTACGGGCATTATGAATTCCTAGTCATGTTTTTTGGATTAACTAATGCTCCTGCCGCCTTCATTGATATGATGAACCGAGTATTCAAGAAATATTTGGATCACTTTGTGGTCGTCTTTATTGATGACATCCTTATTTATTCCAAAAGCCGTGAAGATCATGAGCAACACTTGAGGCTGATACTCCAAAAGCTTCGCCAATATAAGCTTTATGCCAAGTTAAAGAAATACGAGTTCTGGCTTGAGGAAGTAGCATTCCTTGGGCACGTGGTATCAAGTCATGGAATATCTGTTGACCCAGCAAAGATTGAAACTATTCAAAGCTGGGAGCAACCTAAATCAGTGACCGAAGTACATAGCTTTCTCGGCTTAGCTGGTTATTATCGGAGATTCGTAGAAGGGTTTTCTCGAATCTCTACTCCCTTAACTCAGCTGACTTGGAAAGATACAAAATTCGGTTGGAACGAGGAATGTGAGAAGAGTTTTCAAGAACTCAAGAGAAGACTCATTTCAGCACTTGTTCTGACAATACCATCTGGCTCGGAGGGATTTGTCATCTACAGTGATGCTTCAGGCAAAGGGTTAGGATGTGTTCTCATGCAACATGGGAAAGTCATAGCCTATGCCTCACGATAACTCAAAGAATATGAGAGGAATTATCCTACTCATGATCTAGAGTTAGCGTGATCGTTTTACACTAAAGATTTGGAGGCATCACTTGTATGGGGAGAAAGTGGAGATCTTTACGGATCATAAAAGCCTCAAATATTTCTTTACTCAAAAGGAACTCAATATGCGATGGTGGACGTTGGCTTGGCTGCTGAAAGATTATGATCATACCATCCAATACCATCTTGAAAAGCGAACGTGGTAGCCGACGATTGAGTAGAAGATCACATGCGGTATGAAAAGCGACATCACAACGCAAAGGCCCATTTTGTATGACTTGCAAAGGATGGAGATAGAGATAAAGACTCCAGGGACCCACATGATGATGGCGAATATACGAGTAGAATCGACTTTAATCGATAAAGTTAAAGCCGCCAAGCTACTGCACTGAGTCGATACGTATGAGGAAGAAAGAAAGCAAGAAGGTGTTATGGGAAGCAAGAATCGATGAAGAAGGAATACTTGAGTCAACTCCGGACTTTGTGTTCTAACGACCACGATTTAAAGTATAAAATCATGATGGAGGCGCACAACACACCGCTTGCAATTCATCTCGGGAGTACCAAAATGTATCATGATCTTGACATACATTTTGGTGGGGCAATATGAAGAGGAGAGATAGCACTGTTTATCTCAAGGTGTTTAACTTGTCAATGAGTTAAGGCAGAGCATCAAGTACCAAAAGGTCCATTGCAACCACTTGAAATTCCAGAATGGAAGTGGGAGCACATCACCGTGGATTTTGTTACTGGTCTTCCCAAGGTTTCTCAAGGCATAGATGCAATTTGGGTCATTGTTGATAGATTGACCAAGTCTCGCTCATTTCTTACTTAATACAAGAAACTTATACACTTGAACGTCTTGCTCGTATGTACATAAACAAGATTGTAAGACTGCATGGTATGCCAGTATCCATAGTTTCTGATCGAGACCCAAGATTCAATTCACAATTTTGGGTTAGTTTGCAAAAAACTATGGGCATGTAATTACGATTTAGTTTGGCATATCATCCTCAGACGGATGGACAATTAGAGAGGACTATTCAAACACTTGAATATTTATTAAGACTCTGTGTCCTTGACTTCAAGGGAAGTTGAGATAAGTTCTTACCATTGGTGGAGTTTTACTACAACAACAGTTATCAAGCAAGTATTGGCATGGCTCCATTCGAAGCGTTGTATGGAAGAAAGTGTCATTCTCCAGTATGCTGGGATGAGGTGGGTGAAGCAACGTTGTTGGGACCGGAGTTGGTATGTATGACTTCAAAAAAGATTCAAACGATCCGACAACGTATAAAAACTCACAAGACCGACAAAAGAGTTATGTTGATCTTCATCGAAAGGACGTGGAATTCGATATTGGAGATCATGTGTTGTTACGTGTTGCTCCATGGAAAGGAGTTACGAGATTTGGAAAGAGAGGAAAGCTCAATCCTCGATTCATTGGCCCATTTTTAATCCTCGATCGAGTAGGGACTGTAGCCTATAGACTCGCTTTACCGCCAAGTATGTCTCGTGTTCATAACGTTTTTCATATATCCATGTTACGTAAATATGTGAAAGACCCAAACCACATTATTGAGTTAGAACCGGACGAAATAGCGGAAGATTTAACGTATGAAGATGTTCATGTTCAAATCTTGGATAAGAAGGAACATATTCTACGCTCCAAGGTTATACCTCAAGTCAAAGTTTTATGGAAGAACCACGATGTTGAAGAAATGACCTGGGAGTTAGAATCTGAAATGAAATCAAGGTTTCCTTACCTCTTTGACATACCAGGTACGTACCCTAATTTCGAGGGCAAAATTTCATAAGAAGGGGAGATTGTAAGACCCCAACTTTTATGAATAAAGATGAATTTTTTTTATAATTATCATTTTTGAATATTATGGAATGAATTTGATATAATATTATAGTTGTGGGTATTATTTATAAATTTTGCAAAGTACGCAAGTTGTTATATAATATTCAATTGGTGGGGAATATTAAATACGAGCAAGACAATCATTAGTGGACCCCACAACGGAATTATCATCGGATTGAGAAAACAAAAAAATATTTTATGAAAATAACGGCGGAAGTTTTATCGTTAAGCTGTTGAAACTCCACGGTGTTAAAAAGTACAGATGAATGTCTGGCATGGTTGCATAGTAGCACACGGTATTGATTATTAATGCTTACGTGAGAAGTCACTCGGTTTTGTTCAATTATTGCTTCAGTAATTGTTGCATAGTATCTCACGTTATTTGATTCAATTATTGTCGATATTTTATATATTATTAAATCAATAATTGAGATGACAGAGTTATTAATATTATTATTTGCAATATTAACGATGTCTAGAAGTTCTGCCAAGGAGAGGTTTGGTCACCTAATTATGCTAATAATAGGAGAAATCCTTATTGGAAAGCCCCCTCTTTCCTAGGAACGACATGGTCGATTAATATTGTGAATTATAATAATGATAATAAATGTTGTTAAAATATTGAGGTGATTTTTGTGAAGTATTTATTGTAAGTTTGGCGTATTATTTAGACCCCCACTTACCCATTTTAAAAATTGTCGGTGGAAAGTTATCTCAATTTTTTTTTATATATATATATATATATATATATATATATATATATATATATATATATATATATATATATATACGTGTTAGTCAAAATGGGTGGGGGGGGGGGGGAATCAAATTGTCACGTGAAGGAGTATTATTTCATTATTTTATGTTAGTGGGTTTGCAAAAGTAGCGGAAGAAATAAGAGGAGTTCACTGGGGTCTCACCCGTGATATATTTTTTTTTTCTGCATAGGTTATATATATATATATATATATATATATATATATATATATATATATATATATATATATATATATATATATAATATTTTATTTAAAAGTTTTTGTTTTATTAGAATATTTTATAGTAAATCAACTGACCGTCCGCTTAAAAGTAAATCAACTGGACTGTTCAAGAATTAGTTACTATTAGGTCCATTCTTCTATAAATAGAAGTTCATTCCTTCATTATTTCTTTTAATTCAATTGAAACTCTAGAGAGAGAAACTATAGAGAGAAAGAATAAAAGTATTCTCGCTACTTCACTACTCCTATATCCAAGACTCTTCTTCTTTATAAGGTAAGGGATATTATTTTTTTATATTCATGAAGAGAACTTATGTTATTCTATTCTTTATTATT
This sequence comes from Panax ginseng, assembly GCA_020205605.1. Classification (NCBI taxonomy): domain Eukaryota; kingdom Viridiplantae; phylum Streptophyta; class Magnoliopsida; order Apiales; family Araliaceae; genus Panax; species Panax ginseng. Next base: position 161,776,713 of record CM035132.1, on the reverse strand, counting down.
CTCATTTGAATAACTTTTATACGCTGTGATCTACCCTATACTTGGTGAAATTCTTACATTATTCCATTATTTATTATTCTGCTTTGGAATAACCTCAATCATCAAGTACCGCATACATGGTGAAATTATGTTGTTATTCCATTCTTTATTATTCATTGGAATATCATGTCTATGCATTTTACGTAGAACTGGTTCCGTTTTATTATTCTCGTTGGAATATATCCTGTCATGCATGCGTTTTTACGGACTGGTTAAAATCTTTATTATTCTGTTGGAATATCCTGTCGATGCGTATTACGCCTGACCTGGTTCTGTTATTTATTATTCTGTTGGAATAACCTGTCTATGTGAAGTACCGCATGCATGGTGATTTCTTTTGTTATTCCATTCTTTATTATACTCAGTTGGTTAAAGTTTTGACTTCTATACTCCATGAAATTAGTGGAATATCCTTGATATTTGTGCTTTATCCAGTATCTTTTCATGGAAATATTCTTCTGAGCATTCTTAAATTTTACTCTACAAAGAAGTATCATGTTGACAATTTGGACTTTATTAGTTCCTGGATAAATTAATTCTTGAACTTGTTTTATTGAATTCTTATATCATTGCCATCATCCTCATGTTTATATTTTGTTGAAAGTCATCTGTGGCCTGTAGTGCTTAGATGGACTTGGTATGATTATGACCGAGGATTATTGGTGTAATCATTAATAGTAATGTTACAAATGATGTGGTAAAAGTCCTTATCGTCCGTAGTGCATTGATGACGGTTGTTGGCATGATCATGACCATTGATGAATACACGAATATCCTTAGCCTTTTGTAGTGCATGGATAATTTGTGGTCGTGACACTAATGAATATCTTGGCCATAGTGCAGGGATGATGTGGATTATTTATTAAGCTGAGTCTCAGCGATAAAAAGTGATGAAAAACCTTTTTAAATCATAAAAGATAGTAGATTTTATTCTCTACTTGACTCTTTTAATGGATTGTTTGTTCTGCTGCAGTTAAACTTGATGTCTATTGTATTTTATCAGTTCAACATTGTTGAAGGCTAATGATAATTTGTCCTGCATTATCTTAGTCATAATATTTCTTACTGGGCTAGTTGAGCTCACCCTTTCTTTCACTGTTCTCTTCAGGAAAGGAGAACGTAGCCGGGACTAGTCGGGGAACGGAGTGACGGTCCAGATGATAGTATTAGTAGTCCTCACTATTCTGTTAAATAGTGTGACAATAAATATAATGAGGACTTATTCTGAGAGTGGATATTGTCTAGAAGATAATATTTGTATTAAAACTCACAGCTGTTTTGTTGTATATTAAAGATTGTATTTGAATTATGTACCATGTATTTGGCGACTCAAAATAGGTGATGTATACCTATTTTGGGGGCGTCACACGTAGTGTAGGGATGATTCGAGGATGTGGTTTATTTATTAAGCTGAGTCTCAGCGATTAAGTGATGAAAAACTTTTTAAATCGTAGAAGATAGTAGATTTTATTCTCTACCTGAATCTTTTAATAGATTGCTTGTTTCGCTACAGTTAAATTTGATGTCTTTTGTATTTTATCAGTTTATTATTCTTGAAGGCTAATGATAATTTATTCTGCATTATCTTTGTCATAATATTTCTTACTGGGCTAGTTGAGCTCACCCTTTCTTTCACTGTTCTCTTCAGGAAATGAGAATATAGCTGGAACGAGTCGGGGAACGGAGTGACGGTCCAGATGATAGCATTAGTAGTCCTCACTATTCTATTAAATAGTGTGACAATAAATTTATTGAGGACTCCTTTGAGTGTGGATATTGTCTAGATGACAATATTCTTATTAAAACTCTCAATTTATGTTTTGTCGTATTTTACACGAATGTTGTATAATTAAGTTATATTTGTATTCAGTACCTTGTATCTGGCGACCCAAGATGGGTGATGTATACCTATTTTGGGGGCGTCACAGTTGGTATCAAAGCTTAGGGATATGATCCCTGGCTGAGATGTGAGACAAGAACTAGGAGGGGAGAGACGGGAATTCCTTCGTTAGTATGACCTACCTAAGTTTATTTGGTATTTAATTGGTCGGTCAGAGTATAGGGATAATATGTGATATGTTAATTAACCCTTGTTTTGTGACAGTGTTTGAGAATGGCATCTGAAAATACTAAGATAAGCAACTAAGCACATGAGAGCGTTAATTCAGCTCAAGCAAAAGGTAACGACCAACAACACAATAATAATCATACCGGTGGCAAAGGCCATCGGAACAATGATAACCATCGTGGGGGAAATTATCATGCCAAGAATGGTAACCACTTCGGTGGTAATCATGGCCAAGATAATAGAAGTGGAAATTTCAAGAAGAGAAGGTCATTTAGCTCGATTTTGTCATGCACCAAAGTCAAGTCCAGCTGAGACGATGGCACCAAAGGCGGATACGGACAAAACAAAGTCAGTAGTTTCAGGAAGAGCGTTTTTCGTGACTTCTCAAAAAGCGAGTAACCCGAATGAAGTTAGCACGGGTTAGTTAATTATAAATTCTTGTGAAATCTATACCTTATTAGATACCGGTTCTACCCATTCTTTTATCTCTCTTGCTTGCGCTCAACGTTTAAATTTAACTCCGGAGAGATTAGACTTTTACTTATCGATTGAAACTTCGTTAGTAGAAACCTTCGTTATCTCCACTGTTTAGAAATCTTGTTTGATTCAAATCGACACTTTCACGTTACATGTCGATCTTATCTCTTTAAAAATACTTGCCTTTGATGTGATTTTAGGAATCGATTGGTTAACTACTCACCATGCTATTCGTAAGTTTGTTAGCTTTTATATTCCTAACTAACCTGTTATGTGAATTCAAGCAACCAAACCACTAAAGTTAATCACTGTCATATCAAGCCATAAGTAAAGAGCCCCGAGCCTTTCGCTGGTGACTTCCTTGTGTGGAAGGCACCGAAGATAGACTATCCGTAGGGGACATCGTGAATAACGGTGGCAAGTTGATAGATATCAATATGACATGTTATCCAAGTCTTGGATGAGGGTCATAGTTTTGAATGATATTTCTATTATTAATAAATTTCCTGATGTATTCTTGAAGACTTCTTAGCCTACCCCTAGAGCGTGAAATCGAATTTTGTATTGACCCCAGTACAAAACCCATTTCTTTAACCCTTAAATATTTCTTCAACCAAAACGAATGTATAATGCGCCAAAGACGTTGGCTCGAGCTGTTGAAGATTACGATCATACCATTCAATATCATTGTGGAAGAGCGAACGTGGTAGCTGACGCGTTGAGTAGAAGATCATATGCGTTTACAAGTGCGAATATACGAACCTACGTGAAGATAACGAATATATGATTAGAATCGACTTTAGTCGATAATGTTAAAGCTGCTAAAGCTACAGATCCGGAGCTGATGAATACGAAGAAGAAGGTTCAAGAGGGCATTATTTTAAAAGCAAGAGTTGCTGAAGAGAGGAAATATCAACCCTCGATTTAATTAGCCCATTTGAAATCTTCGATTGAGTAGAAATTGTGGCCTATAGACTCGTTTTACCGCCAAATATGTCTCGTGTTCATAATGTTTTTAACATATCGATGTTACGTAAATATGTGGATGACCCGAACCACATTATTAAATTAGAACTAGACGATATAGCAGAAGATTTAACGTATGAGGAGATACGTGTTAAAATCTTGGATAAGAAGGATCGTATTCAACACTCAAAGGTTATACCTCAAGAGTTAGAATTTGAAATGAAGTCAAGGTATCCTCACCTCTTCAGCATACTAGGTACGTACGTAAATTTCAAGGGCGAAATCTCATAAGGAGGGGAGATTGTAAAACCCCAAATATTATGAATAAAGATTTAATTTTCTCGAAATATTTTTTTGAATGTTATAGTGTGGATTTGAGATAATGTTATAGTTGTGGGTAGTATTTATAAATTTTGTAAATTATGCAAGTTGTTATATAATATTCGATTGGTCGGGGAATATTTTTTTTGTCGGGGAATATCCATACGACGGTACAATCATTGGGGAACCCCACAACAGAATTATTGTTGGATTAAGAAAACGACAAAAATATTTTATGAAAATAACGGCGAAAGTTTTACCATTAAAATTGTTGAACTACTCGGTAGTAAAAATGCTGATGAATGGCATGTGGTTGCATAGTAGCTTTACGGTATTGATTATTGATGCTTACGTGAGAAGTCACTCGGTTTTGTTCAATTATTGCTACGATAATTGTTGCATAATATCTCACTTTATTTGATTCAATTATTGTCGATATTTTATATATTATTAAATCAATAATTGAGATAACAAAGTTATTAATATTATTATTTGCAATATTAATGATGTCTAGAAGTTACATCGAGGAGAGGTTTGGTCACCTAATCAATTGCGCTGATAGGGAGAAATCCTTATTGAAAGCCCCTCTTTCACAGGAGCGATCAGTCGATTAATATTGTGAATTATAATAATGATGATAAATGTTGTTAAATATATTGAGGTGTCTTTTTATGAAGTCACGAAAGTTTATATATATATATATATATTATATATAAATTGTTTTTATTAGTATTATTAATGTAATAAAATAGAAAAGCTTTTTATATAAAAGCGAATACTTTTATAAAGTTATTTGTTTTATTAGACAATAATTAGCATATAATATATTTTATTTTGCATAGTAAAATCTTTTTATATAAAGCAGAATACTTTTATAAAGTTATTTGTTTTATTAGACAATAATTAGAATATATTATATTTTATTATGCATAGTGCCTACATAGTGTTTGCATAGTAAAATCTTTTTATATAAAACAGAATACTTTTAAAAATTTAATTATTTTATTAGATTTTAAATAAATATATATATATATATATATTTTTATTGCATAGTATCCTTTCTATTTTCCTATAAATAGGATGCTTAGTTAGAATTGAAATCACATCGAGAAATTTAGAGAATTCTCTTCTATAATCTTGAGCGTATTTCTTTAGAGGTTTAAGAAGCTTTGGCGTAGTCTGCAAGTTTTCTTCAAGTATATCCCCATTCTACACGCCGTAGTACTCTTTTTTTATAAGGTAAGGGCTATTATTTTTTATAAGTAAGGGGTATTATTTTTTTCAGTATTCATGAAGAGAACTTACATTATTCCATTCCTTATTATTCTATTGGAATAACTTCAGATATGTCTGCAATACCGCATACATGGTGAAATTCTTACATTATTCCATTCCTTATTATTATGTTGGAATAATACATACTGTATAAATCTTTGCATACATGGTGAAATTCTTACATTATTCCATTCTTTATCATTATTTTGAATATCATTAATAGGTCGTATTACGCTTTGACACAGTTCCATTAATTATTATGTTGTTGGAATAACTTTATATCATCTGATCTATCGCATGCATGGTGATTTCTGTTGTTATTCCATTCTTTATTATTCTGTTGGAATATCCCGTCGGTGCGAATTTCGCTTGACCTGGTTCCGTTCTTTATTATTACATTGGAATATCCTCGCTTGCATCGGATTACGCATGACTGGCTCCATTATTTATTATTACATTGGGAATAACATATGCATGCGATCTATCGCATGCATGGTGAATCATACATTATTCCATTCTTTATTATTCTGTTAGAATAACATGTATGTGTGGATTACCACATGCATGGTGAATGATCCTTTGTATTCATTTCTTATTAAATTATGGAAATGATCTGGCTACGTGGATTACCGCCTGGCGGGCGAAAATCCATTTGTAGTTTCATATATTCTATTATACATAGTTGGTTAAAGTTTTGGCTTCAATATTCCTTGAAATTAGTGGAATATCCTGGATATTTGCGCTTCATCTAGTATCTTTTCGTGGAAATATTCTTCTGAGCATTCTTGAATTTTTCTCCACAAAGCAGTATCATATTGACAATTTGGACATTATTGAGTTCAGGATAAATTAACTTACAAATCTTTAAAATTTATTCTTGAACTTTTTTTATTGAATTATTATGTCATTGTCATGATGAATTATGTTGGTTATTATGTGAAAACATGAAAGTTTCTTAGAAATAACAAAGGGTTAAAATTCAGATTTTGGTAAAAATGGAATATGAAATTCAATTGACCATATCTCCTATTATATTTTGAATTTTTGAGTGTAGTCAAGTTCTAGAGTTAGATCTATGAGTTTTCTAACTTATCCAAGTGGAATCACTGAAAAAGGTGTTGTAGATTTTCGTGTGGACTGATTTTAGCAAATGAGTCAAAAATTACAAAGTACCAAAAAGGCTACTGTCCAGAAAATTAAAAGGGCATTTTTGACCACTTAATTTGTGAGAAAAATTCTGGCCTTTTGGGACATGGAAATATGTGGTATAAATTACCTCCTGTCCAAAAATGAGCTCATTTCAACTTAAAATGAGCAAGTTATGACTATTTCAATATTTAGATTTTTTCGACGAAAAACGCTATAACCGGAGTTCTATAACTCCGATGACCATGAAATTTAAACTGGAAGCTCACGTTAACATTTGTAAGATTTTGCCAAGATTTGGGAATTTCAGGAGTTAAACTTGAGATAGCTAATTTCTTAAGGAATTAATTAGAAATTGATTTTTAAAAAATACTTAAGGGAGTTGAAAATTTTAAAAAAAATACTTGTTGTGTATGAAATATATGTATATATGTTTGGGCAAAGGATAGAAAAATAACAAGTTGATTTGGTAATTTTTCATGAAAATAGTTTAGTTATGAGCATATGAGTTAAATATGTTATGTGAAGTAACGAAATTAGTAAATAGGATTTTATGGCTTGGGATTCCTATATAGGGTATATGCAAATTTTTGATAAGGGATTTGATCATTGGTGATAAAATCTTATGAGTATGGCATTTTTGAATGATTAAATGCATTATTTGGTAAAGTATAAACAATTGAAATAAATTTTTTATAAGTTTAAGAAGTGATTAAAATATTGTTATAATATTAATAATATTATATTATGAGTTTATTAAGTGATTGATAATATTTGGATAAATTTAAAGTCTTTAATATTTATCCTTGTTTTCGTTTGATTAATGTTTATATCATTGTCATTATTCTCATGTTTATATTGTGATAAAAGTCATCTTTGGCTTATATGCATAGATGGACTTGGTGTGATTATGACCAGGGATTATTCGGTATAGTCGTGACCGTAATGTGACGGATGATGTGGTAAAAATCCTCAGTGGCCTGTAGTGCATTGATGGACAGTTTTTGGTATGATTATGACCAGGGATTATTCGGTATAGTCGTGACCATTGATGATTTAATGAATATCCTTGGCCCGTAGTGCAAGGATGATTCGATGATGTGGTTTATTTATTAAGCTGAGTCTCAGCGATTAAGTTGATGAAAAACTTTTTAAATCATAGAAGATAGTAGATTTTATTCTCTACTTGACTCTTTTAATGGATTGCTTGTTCCGCTATAGTTAAACTTGATGTCTTTTATATTTTATTAATTTAACATTGTTGAAGGCTAATGATAATTTATTCTGCATTATCTTAGTCATAATATTTCTTCTTTGGGCTAGTTGAGCTCACCCTTTCTTTCATCGTTCTCTTGAGAAATGAGAATATAGTTAGGATTTAGTCGGGAGCGGTGTGACGGTCGGATGATAGCATTAGTAGTCCTCACTATTCTATTAAATAGTGTGACAATAAATGTATTGAGGACTCCTTTGAGTGTGGATATTGTCTAGATGACAATATTCTTATTAAAACTCTCAATTTATGTTTTGTCGTATTTTACACGAATGTTGTATAATTAAGTTGTATTTGTATTCAGTACCTTGTATCTGGCGACCTAAGATGGGTGATGTATACCTATTTTGGGGGCGTCACATCACCCATTCTGAGTCGTTAAATACATGGTACAGAAACAACTACAACTTTATTAATACAATTATCGTGCAAAATACGATAACAACTTTCTAGACAATATCCACACTCAAATAAGTCCTCATTACAATTATTGATATAGTATTTTACAAAAATAGTGAGGACTAATAAAATAACTTTCTAGAACCATCATTCCATACCCCGACTAGTACTCGCTACATTCTCGCCTCCTGAGAAGAAAAATGGAATAAAAAGGAAAATGGTGATCTCAATTAGCCCAGTAAAGAACATTATGACTAGGATAATATAGAACAAATTATCGTTAATCCTCAATAGGGAAAAATATGATAGAATATAATAGAAAACAAGTTTCAGATCAATATTCGCAGCGGAAATAACAATTCATTAGAAGAGTTAAGTAGAAAATGAAATCTACTATCATCTATGAATTTAAAAGTCTATCATTAATATTTTATCCATGTAACATCAATCAATATTCATCTTGAATCAAATATTCATCTTTGCACTATAGGCCAAAGATATTCATCAGTTGGTCATGTTCATCTCAACACCTGTTCATCTTTGCACTACAGGCCAAAGATATTCAGTTATATCATCATTTAGGACTGAGGATGATGAAAAATATTTTAAAGAAAAAGAATCTAGTGAGACAAAAGAATAAATATTAGGAATTTGTACTTCGGTTATCAATGTTCAAAAATACCCCATAATATACTATGGTGGAGTAAAATTCAAGAATAATGATCAAAACATGGATACAATCAAATATAGTAATAAAAATAAACATCTGGGACAAAGAATAAAATTTTAATATTTTTGTGAATAGTGTCGTATTCGTGAATAGTGTCGTATACGTGAATAGTGCTGTATACGTGAATAGTACCATATACGTGAATAATAACCCCGACACAAAAAGACAAGAATTTTACAAGAAAAATCTTACCAATATTCTGGCATAATGATATTGAAAGAAATAGTATCATTTTTTAAAAAAATAACATCATTTACCTCAAAAGAATAGTACTTTTAGCTGAAATATCAGATATAACGCTGAAGGGAACTTGCACCGTATAGCAACACTCAAAGTATCAAAATACTCACAAGAATATGCTCGATAATATAGAGAGAGAAAACTTCAGTTTCTGGTGTGATTTTCAATTCTAACCTAAGCACCCTATTTATAGGAAAATGCTTAGAACACCAAAACAGAAAATTTAATAAAATATGAATATTATTTTTTTAAAATTCCTACGCACACCCCCTTTGATCAAAACATCAGCCACCAAGTGGGGCCCACCTCACCAAAATAAAAAAATGTTTTTCTTATTAAAAATAATTATAACTCCAAAAATTAATTATTCCGGAACTTCAATAATTCATAATAAATAGCCTTTTATCAGAAAAATTCGAATCTTATGTCCCTTCCATAGGAAATTCAATTATCTACAACTTTGTAAGTTTACTTTTTTTCAAATTCCAAGCAGAAATTGACCGAAATCCATATACAGACGATTTTGCAGGCTGTAATCAAATTTTAGTCAAAAATAGGGCTCACCAACATGTTTAACATGTTTTTATCATTTATTATAACAAAAATACTCTTTCTCCTCATTTATTCATATATCACACACTCATTGTAAAAATATCACCATTATTATATTATTATAATATAATAATATATTTAAATAAATTATTTTATCAAAAAAGATAAAATATCAATTTTCAACAATTGTCATTTTTCTAATAATTCCTCCATTTCTATCCACATAAATAAATATTTTCCTTATTATATAAATCAATAATGAATTATTCACAAATAATATTACAGAATCACATAATGACAACCAGGTCGTTCCCAGAAAAAATGGGGCTTTCCAATAAGGATTTCTCCTTACTGGCGCGCAATTAGGTGACCAAATATCTCCTTAGACATAACTTCCTTAGACATTGCCAATAATGCTATCTAATAATATTATTCAAATAATATGAATTATTGATCTGATAATGGAAAATAATGTGCAGTGATAATTATTGAAACAACAATAATATAAAATATCAACGTAGCAATTATTGAATCAATAAAATATTGAGCGATTAATTCTTTGTAACAATTATTGAGTAGTGCCTTCTTACGTAAGAATCAATAATTGGTGCAATACTGTGACGCCCCCAAAATAGGTATACAACACCCAATCTGAGTCGCCAAATACATGGTACAGAAAGCAAACTACAACTTCAATAATATAATTATCGTGCAAAATGCGACAACACGTACTGTGAGTTTAAATACAAATATTGTCTTCTAGACAATATCAACACTCAAATAAGTCCTCATTACAATTATTCATACACTATTTTACGAAATAGTGAGGATTCGCTAAAACATTTTTTAGAACCATCACTCCATACCCAGGCTCGATCCTCGCTATGTTCTCACCTCACGAGAAGAAAAATGGAATAAAAAAGGAAAAGGTGAGCTCAACTAGCCCGATAAAGAATATTATGACTAAGATAATATACAACAAATTATCATTAGTCTTCAACAGGGAAAAATCTGATAGAATATATAATAGACAACAAGTTTTAGATCAACAATTGCAGCGAAAACATCAATCCATTAGAAGAGTCACGCAGAAAATGAATTCTACCATCTTCTAAGATTTAAAATTCCATCATCAATATTTTATCCCTGTAACATCAATCAATATACATCTTTAATCAAATATTCATCTTTGCACTACAAGCCAAAGATATTCATTTATATCACCAGTCGGTCATGTTCATCTCAACACCTGTTCATCTTTGCACTACGGGCCAAAGATATTCATCAGTTAATCATTCATCTTTTCACTACAGGCAAAAGATATTCAGTAATATCATCATTTAAGACTGAGGATGATGAAAAATATTTTAAATAAAACGAATCCAGTGAGACAGAAGGACAAATATTAGGGATTCGTATAACAGTTTATCCAAGATCAATAATACTTCATAATAACCAATTGTGAAGCCGAATTCAAAAATAAAGATCAAAACATGGATACAATCAAAGATAGTAACCATAATAGACATCTTGGACAAAAGGAAAATTTTTATTTTTCAATTGAATAGTCTTAGTATTCGTGAATAAGTGTCGATATCGTGAATAGTGCAGTATACGTGAATAGTAACCCCAACACAAAAAGTTCCAAATTTGATTAAAAAGTTCAAACCAATATTTCGGCATAATGATATTGAAAAAAATAATATCATTTAAGAAGAAAATAACATCCCTTACCTCAAAGAGACAGTACTTCTGACTAGAATACTTGATATAGTGTTGAAGGAAACTTGTACCGAACAACAACTCTTAAAGTATCAAAATACTCACAAAAATACGCTCGATAATCTAGAGAGAAAGAAAACTTGTTTCTGGTGTGATTTTCAATTCTAACCTAAGCGTCTATTTATAGAAAAATGCTAAAATGCCATAGGAGACTAAATTAATAAAATATTTATTTTTTTTTTTTTTCTTCCACGTCTTTTCCTTTGTCAAGCCAGCCATCTAGGACACAAATTGGCAGCCCACATGTTATTAACACTAACCAAAATGGGTCCCACCCAAAAATTTAATAAAAATTATTTTATTTTCTGAAACTTCAATAATTCATAGAAAATAGCCCGTGTATCAGAAAAATACGAATTCTATGTCCATTCTGCCTGAAATTGAATTCTCTACAACTTTGTAGCTTTGGGTTTTTCCAAATTCCAAACCAAAAATATCTAAAATCCACAAATGGATGATTTTTAATTCCTCCATTCTGACAAAATACTGATAAAATAACTCAGCATTAATTCCTTCATTTATAACCACATAAATAAATCCATTATTTATATCCACATCAAATAAATATTTTCTTATCATATAAATCAATAATTAATTATTCACAAATAATATTTATTTATATCCACATCAAATAAATATTTTCTTATCATATAAATCAATAATTAATTATTCACAAATAATATTACAGAATCACAATTATGACAACCAGGCCGTTCTCAGGAAAGAGGGGGCTTTCCAATAAGGATTTCTCCTTACTAGCGCGCAATTAGGTGACCAAACCTCTCCTTAGACAGAACTTTCTAGACATTGACAATAATGTTATCTAATAAAATTATTCAAATAATATGAATTATTGATCTGATAATGGAAAATATTGTGCAGTGACAATTATTGAAACAATAATAATATAAAATATCAACGCACCAATTATTGAATCAATAAAATATTGAACAGTAACTACTGTAACAATTATTGAGTAGCGCCTTCTTACGTACGAATCAATAATTCAACAATACTATGCAATACCGTGGTAGTGTCTTCTCTTGTATGCAATCGCGTATTCGTATTTTAACCACCAGGTATTCCAACAGTGTTAACGGTAACAACTACGTCGTTATTTATAAAAACTCATACTTTGTCGTTTTCTTCATCTGACAGTTATTCTGTTATGAGCTCCACGAATGGTTGCGTCGTCGTACGAATATTCCCCGATAAAAAGAATATTCCACGACCAAAAGAATATTCCCTGACAAAAATGGATATTTTATAACCACTTGCTTATTTTGTAAAATTTGCACATTTCACCCATAACCAAAGCATTATGTCAAAATAACCCTTATTAATTTAGAATAATGAATAGAGGAAAATTTAATTTTATTTATAATAAGTTAGGGTCTTACAACCTCCCCTCCTTATAAAATTTCATCCTCGAAATTGGCGACGTCGCACTGGTGTTTTGAACGGTGTGAGGTACCTTGCTTTCATTTCGATTTAAACTCCGGGTCATTTCCTCAATAGCATGGTTCCTCCACAAAACCTTAACTTGTGGTATAACCTTGGTGCGTAGGACATGCTTCTTTCCTATCCAAGATCTTAACAGGTACCTCCTCGTACGTTAAATCTTCGGCTATCTCATTTGGTTCTAACTCAATAATGTGGTTCGGGTCTTTCACATATTTACGAAGCATAGATATATGAAAAACATTATGAACACGAGACATGTTTGGAGGTAATCTTGAGTCTATAGGCTACATTTAGATATTGATCAAGAATCTCAAATGGACCAACAAATCTTGGATTGAGCTTTTTCTCTTTCCAAATCTTGTAACTCCCTTCCATGGAGCAACACGTAATAACGATACATGATCTCAATATTAAACTCCATGTCTTTTTATGAAGATCAGCATAACTCTTTTGTCGATCTTGTGAGGTTTGAATACGTTGTTGAATCATTTGGATCTTTTCTGTAGTCATGCGTACTAATTCTGGTCCCAACAACGTTACTTCTCCCACCTCGTCCTAGCATACTGGAGAACGACACTTTCGTCTATACAACGCCTCGAATGGAGCCATGCCTATACTTGCTTGATAACTATTGTTATAGGAGAATTCCACCAATGGCAAGTACTTATCCCAACATCCTTTGAAATCTAGGACACAGAGTCTTAATAGATCTTCAAGGGTTTGAATAGTCCTTTCCGATTGCCCGTCCGTTTAAGGATGGTATGCTGAACTGAATCATAAATCCGTGTCCATAGCTTTCTGTAGGCTAACCCAAAATCTTGAAGTGAATCTTGGGTCACGATCCGAAACTATGGATACTGGCATGCCATGCAATCTCACAATCTCACTCACATACATACGAGCAAAACGTTCAAGGGAATAAGTCTCATGTATAGGCAAGAAATGAGCAAACTTGGTTAATCTATCAACAATAACCCAAATCGCATCTATGCCTTGAGAAAGTTTGGGAAGACCTGTAACGAAATCCATGGTAATGTGTTCCCACTTCCATTTCAGAATCTCAAGTGGTTACAATGGACCTTTTGGCACTTGATGCTCCGCCTTTACTCGTTGACAAGTTAAACACCTCAAGATAAACTCCGCGATCTCTCTCTTCATATTGTTCCACCAAAATATGTGTCAAATATCATGATACATTTTGGTACTCCCAGGATGGATTGCAAACGGGGTGTTGTGTGCCTCCATCATTATTCTATGCTTCAAGTCAGAATCGTTAGGAACGCAAAGTCTAGAGTTAACTCGAAGTATTCCTTCTTCATCAATTCTTGCTTCTGGAATAGATCCTTCTTGCACTTTCTTCTTCATACGCATCAGCCCCAGGTCCGTAGCTTGAGCAGCTTTAACTTTATCGATTAAAGTCGGTTCTACTCGTATATTCGCCATCATCAAGTGGGTCCCTGGAGTCTTTAATTCTATCTCCATCCTTTGCAAGTCATACAAAATGGGCCTTTGTGTTGATAATATCGCTTTTCACTACAGATATGATCTTCTACTCAATCGTTAGCTACTACGTTCGCTTTTCGAGGATGATATTGAATAGTGTGATCGTAATCTTTCAGCAGTTCAAGCCAACATCGTTCTTGCATGTTGAGTTCTTTTGGGTGAAGAAATATTTGAGGCTTTTATGGTCCGTATAAATCTCCACTTTCTCCCCATACAAGTAGTGTCTCCAAATTTTCAACGCTGAATCGATCACGCTAACTCCGGATCATGAGTAGGATAATTCCTCTCATATTCTTTGAGTTGTCGCATAAGCGCATAGGCTATGACTTTCCCATGTTGCATGAGAACACATCCTAACCCTTTGCCTGAAGCATCGCTTAGATAACAAATCCATCTGACCCAGATGGTATTGCCAGAATAGGTGCCAAAATGAGTCTCCTCTTGAGCTCTTGGAAACTCTTCTCGCATTCCTCGCTCCATACGAATTTTGTATCTTTTGAGTCGGTGAGTTAATCGGGTAGCAATTCGAGAAAATCCTTCCATGAATCTCCGATAATAACCGGCTAAGCCCGAAAAGTTGCGTGCTTGGTCACCAACTTCGGTTGCTCCCAACTTTGTATTGCTTCAATCTTCACGGGTCAGCAGATACTCCATGTTTTGACACCACGTGCTCAAGGAATGCTACTTCCTCAAGCCGAACTCGCATTTCTTGACTTGGCATAAAGCTTGTTTTCACGAAGCCTTTCAAGTATCGACTTCAAATGGTGCTCATGATCTTCACGCTTTTGGAATAGATGAGGATGTCATCAATAAAGACAACAACGGCCGATCCAAATATTCCTTGAATACTCGATTCATCATATCCATGAAAGCAGCAGGAGCATTAGTCAATCCAAAAGATATGACTAAGAATTCATAATGCCCGTACCGAGTTCTGAAGGCAGTCTTTGGAATATCCTCAGTTTTAATCTTCAGCTGATGATATCCAAAACGAAGATCAATCTTTGAAAAGAATTGTGCTCTTTCCAACTAGTCAAACAGGTCATCAATGCGAGATAATGGATACATATTCTTGATGGTGACATGGTTTAATTCTCGATAGTCAATACAAAGTCGCATACTCCCGTCTTTCTTCTTTACGAATAAAATAGGAGCACCCCAAGGAGATGTACTAGGACGAATGAAGCCGATGTCTAATAATTCTCGTAGTTGGACTTTTAACTCACGAAGTTCAATAGGAGCCATTCGATATGGGGTTTTAGAAATGGGCTTTGTGCAGATTCAAGGTCAATAAAGAATTCAACATAACGTTACGGGGGTAGTGGGAAGTTCTTCAGAAATACATCAGGAAATTCTCTAACAACAGAAATATTATTCAAATCTGACTTGTCTTTATTCAAATCCATAACATAGGCTAAGAAAGCTTGACATCCGTTTTTCAATAAACGAATAACTTTGTGGCTTGATATGACAATGGTGATTTTAGTGGTTTAGTTGTTTGAATTGCAGGACAACGGGTTGGTTAGGAATATGAACACTAACAACCTTACGAAAATAATCAATTTTGGCATGATGAGTGGTTAACCAATCAATTCCTAAAATCACATCAAAAGAAAGTATCTTTAAAGAGATAAGATCAACAGGTAATGTGATAGTGCCAACTTGGATTAAGCAAGATTTATAAAGCGTAGATGTAACGAAGGTTTCACCCAACGGAGTTTCAACGAGATAAGTTAAAATCCAATTTCTCCGGAGTCAAGTTTAAACGTTGAGCACAAGCAGGAGAG
This sequence comes from Panax ginseng, assembly GCA_020205605.1. Lineage (NCBI taxonomy): Eukaryota > Viridiplantae > Streptophyta > Magnoliopsida > Apiales > Araliaceae > Panax > Panax ginseng. Next base: position 161,760,691 of record CM035132.1, on the reverse strand, counting down.
ATAAAAGAATGGGTAGAACCGGTATCTAGTAAGGTATAAACTTCGCAAGAATTCAAGATTAGCTTACCCGTGATCACCTTGTTCGGGTTCCTCACGTTTTGGTCAGTCACAACAAACGCTCTTTCAGGAACCGTTGACTTCGACTTATCCGGGATAGCTTTTGGAGTCACCATCCCCGCTGAACTTGGTTTTTCTACAGAACACTCTCGGGCTATATGACCCTCCTTTCTACAGTTATAACATACCTTGGATTGTTGTGGGCAGTTTGGGCTAATATGTCCCTCTTTCCCGCATTTGTAACACACGACCGGTGGTCGTTCTCCTCCCCAGCATGATTGATGGTGTTCTTCTTGATGTCTTCCCGTCATTGTTGAATCTCCTATTTTTAAAATTTCCACTAGATTCACCTCTTCTATTATCATGGCTACGATTATTACCACCGAGTGGTTACCGCTTTTATCCGTATTCTTCCTCCTCATTGGTTATCATCATCGCTCAGGATTCTTGTCTCCGGTATGACCCTGGTTATGATCCCTCAGTTGAGTGTACTCAATATCTTGCTCTAATAATTGAGCCCTGTTGACAACATCTGAATACAGAGAAAATTTATGAGAGATAAGGTATTGACGAATCTCGGGTTTTAGACCTCTCAGAAACATCCGCGTCATACGTTCCTCATTCTCCACCAAATGAGGTACAAACCTGGATAACTCTGCGAACTTCCTCGTACTGAGACATCGTCATGTTGTTCTGTTCCAGTCTAATAAACTCTACCTCCTTCATATGACGAATACTTTCTGGAAAGTACTTGTCATTGAACAATTTCTGAAATCTTTCCCAAGACATGTTAAGTACGGCTGGCTGGGTACGCTTCACAGATTCCCACCAGTAATCTGCCTCTCCACGGAACATAAAGGTGGCGAATGGAACCTTCTGTTCCTCCGTGCATCCCAAGACATCGAATATCTTGGTGATTTGCTTGACCCATGTTTCCGCCTTAATCGGATTGGGCTTTCCCGTAATCTGGTGGTCCCAACTCTTGAACTACTTGGTCATTTGTGATGATCAGCGCGTTGCCATCATTTCCACCTGTATTTTGTACACGAGCCTCCCTCATCTGATTTTGCATGAACTGTAAAAAGCTCCTAAACATTCTATCATTCATCGTTTGCTCGGTAATGTTGTTTACAGGAGGAATATTGCCTTCCTGTTGCACGTTCTCCTGATTTGTGACTAAATGTTGTTCCACAATCTCATACACTCCATTGTTAACGTTCTCAGCAGCCATTCTTAAATACTTCCATTAAACAAATTAACATATCACATAATATCCCTATATTATGACCAACCAACAAATAAGCTTAGATAGGACACACTAGCGAAGGATTTGCTCATCTCTCCCCTCCTAGTTCTATTCCCCGATCTCCGCCAGAGACCATATCCTTAAGCTTTGATACCAACTGTGACGCCCCCAAAATAGGTATACACCCATTCTGAGTCGCCAAATACATGGTACAGAAAGCAAACTACAACTTCAATAATACAATTGTCGTGCAAAATACGACAACATATACTGTGAGTTTAAATACAAATATTGTCTTCTAGACAATATCAACACTCAAATAAGTCCTCATTATAATTATTCATACACTATTTTACAGAAATAGTGAGGACTGCTAAAACATCTTTCTAGAACCATCACTCCATACCCCGACTTGATCCTGCTATGTTCTCACCTCCTGAGAAGAAAAATGGAACAAAAAGGAAAAGGGTGAGCTCAACTAGCCCATTAAAGAATTTTATGACTAAGATAATATACAACAAATTATGATTAGTCTTCAACAGGGAAAAATCTGATAGAATAAAATAGACAACAAGTTTTAGATCAACAATTGCAGTGGAAACAACAATCCATTAGAAGAGTCACGTAGAGAATGAATTCTACCATCTTCTAAGATTTAAAAGTCCATCATCAATATTTTAACCCTGTAACATCAATCAATATACATCTTTAATCAAATATTCATCTTTTCACTACTCACAGCCAAAGATATTCATTTATATCACCACTTCGGCCATGTTCATCTCAACACTGTTCATCTTTGCACTACTGGGCCAAAGATATTCATCGATTAATCATTCATCTTTTCACTACGAGTGCAAAAGATATTGGTAATATCATCATTTAAGACCCGAGGATGATGAAAATATTTTAAATAAAAGCGAATCCGATGAGACGGAAGGACAAATATTAGGGATTCAGTATAACAGTTTTATCAAGATCAATAATACTTCATAATAACCAATTGTGAAGCGTAATTCAAAAATAAAGATCAAAACATGGATACAATCAAAGATAGTAACCATAATAGACATCTTGGACAAAAGGAAAATTTTATTTTTTGGTGAATAGTGCCGTATGCGTGAATAGTGCCGTATACGTGAATAGTGTCGTATATGTGAATAGTAACCCCGACATAAAAAGTTCCAAATTTAATTAAAAAGTTCAAACCAATATTTCGGCATAACGATATTGAAGAAAATAATATCATTTAAGAAGAAAATAACATCCATTACCTCAAAGAGACAGTACTTCTGACTGGAATACTGGATATAGTGCTGAAGGAAACTTGTACCGAACAGCAACTCTCAAAGTATCAAAATACTCACAAAAATACGCTCGATAATCTAGAGAGAAAGAAAACTTGTTTCTGGTATGATTTTCAATTCTAACCTAAGCGTCTATTTATAGGAAAATACTAGAACGCCATAGGAGACTAAATTAATAAAATATTAATTTATTTATTTTTTTCTTCCACGTCTTCTCCTTTGTCAAGCCAGCCATCTAGGATACAAATTGGCAGCCCACATGTTATTAACACCAACCAAAGTGGGTCCCACCTAATAATTTAATAAAAAAAAATTTATTTTCTGAAACTTCAATAATTCATAGAAAATAGCCCGTTTATCCAAAAAATATGAATTTTATGTCCATTCTTCCTGAAATTGAATTCTCTACAACTTTGTAGCTTTGAGTTTTTTCAAATTCCAAACCGAAAATATCCAAAATCCACAAACGGGTGATTTTTAATTCCTCAATTCTGACAAAATACTGATAAAATAACTCAGCATTAATTCCTTCATTTATAACCACATAAATAAATCCATCATTTATATCCACATCAAATAAATATTTTCTTATCATATAAATCAATAATTAATTATTCACAAATAATATTACAGAATCACAATTATGACAATAATATTCCAATAAAGATTTCTCCTTACTGGCGCGCAATTAGGTGACCAAACCTCTCCTTAGACAGAACTTTCTAGACATTGCCAATAATGTTATCTAATAATATTATTCAAATAATATGAATTATTGATCGATAATGAGAAATATTGTGCGGTGATAATTATTGAAACAACAATAATATAAAATATCAACGCAATGACAATTATTGAATCAATAAAATATTGAAGCGAATAACTACTATAACAATTATTGAGTAGTGCCTTCTTACGCATTTAATCAATAATTCAACAATCCATGTAACAATCGTTGTACTTCTTGTGCAACCATTTGTATTCTTGTATTTTAACCACCGTGTATTCCAACAAGTGTTAAGCTGGTAATAACTACGCCATTATTTATAAAAACTCATACTTTGTCGTTTTCTTCATCCCAAGCGGATTATTACATTATGATCCCACGAATGGTCTGCGGCCGTAAATGCATTTAATATTCTCCGATAAAAAGAATATTCCACGACCAAAAAGAATATTCAAATAAAAATGAATATTTTATAACCACTTGCTTATTTTGTAAAATTTGCACATTTCACCCATAACCAAAGCATTATATCAAAATAACCCTTATTAATTTAGAATAATGAATAGAGGAAAATTTAATTTTATTTAAAATAAGTTGGGGTCTTACAAATACGATTGTGTCTTCTTTATGCGACCACAGCGAGACACATGTTTTAACCATCGGGTATTCTAACGAAGATTAATTCAGTAATAACTACGCCATTATTTATAAAAAAACTTATACTTATCGTTTTCTTCATCCAATCGCTTTTAGTAATGGGGCCCACACAAGGTCAGCCATCGCATTTAATATTCCAGCACGGTGAAGAATATTCCACGACCAAATGAATATTCCCCAACAACAATGAATATTTTATAACCACTTGCTTATTTAAGATATTTGCGCATTTTACCCATAACTAACCACATTAATCAAATCAACCCTTACTATTTCAAAATAATAAATAGAGGAAATTCAATTTTATTTATAATAAGTTGGGGTCTTACACTCTCCCTCCCTCCCTCCCTCCCTCCTACCCCCACTGTTAAGAACCAAAATCCTTACCATAGCCATCTTCATCTCCCTATCCATCATCTCTCTCCTCACCCCACGAATCCTCCTTCCTCGCCATCTCTCCCCAATTTCCCTCCCCGACGAACTCGACCACCTCTCTCTCTTCTTGAAAGCCACCATCCCCTCCGCCAAATCCCACCTCGGCACTACCAATATCCACCTCGTCAAATCTCGTCTGCACTCGCCGTCAGTATATTTTTTTTCATAGTGCAGTTGGTAGTCAAACCTTCTTACAAAGGTAACCAATTCAGTTTTATTGGGTTACCAATTAATTATAAAAAATTTAAGAACAGTTTCCAAGTGTTACCTGAATTTATTTTCTTTAACATGTGCAACCATGAATAGTTTTATTGGGTTTTGCAACAGTCACCGTCAGTATATTTTTTTTATAGTGAATTTGGTAGCCAAACATTCATAAAAAAGTAACCAATTCAGTTTTATTGGGTTACTAATTAATTATAAAAAAATAAGAATAGTTTCCAAGTGTTACCTGGATTTGTTTTCTTCAACATGTCCAACCATGAACAGTTTTATTGGGTTCTGCAATGGTCGTTGTCGGTACATTTTTTTTCCATAGTCCAGTTGGTAGCCAAACCTTCAAACAAAGGTAATCAATTCAGTTTTATTGGGTTACCATTTAATTATAAAAAATTTAAGTGCATCATCCACTTTGATAATATTGTCAAAACTGCATATGGGTTTCCTTGACACTGACTTGTGATTTGAATAGTAAAGGGACGAAACTATATCGCTGTAAGAACTTGCTGAAGATGAAAAAGCATGGGCGGCCAATCGTCTGACCCAAAAAGCACAAACACTAGAATTCCGATTCATCTTCAAATAGTCAGAGATTTTTAACTCCCCAATGCAGAACAGAAGAAATGAACAATAGAGAGACGGAGCACTAGTAGAATTTTGGTTATTTCTATGATCGGACCAACAATAATGAATTAGTTGGTGTTTAGTTGCTTTCTCCTTTGATCTCCATGTTTTTTCCAGTGCTTTCTCCTTTAATCTCCATGTTTTCTCCTTGTGTTGCACTCTTTTTGTAATTATTTTGTGAATGCAATAATCTTGTAATTACTTTCTCATTGTTGTATAGTACTAGTGTAAAGAATCCTTTTTCATATTGGTCAACAAACTATATTTTGACCAACATATGTTGGGCCGCAGAGGCGGATACAAGCATCCAGCTCTAGATTTAGTGGGTCAAATTCGAAAAAAAAATCTCTTAAGAATAAAAATTTAATAAAATGAATTATAAAACTAAATAATCCTCAAATATTATTTCGAGATTTCATTGCTTGAAATTGTTGCATGATAACCTATTTTTAATAGTTGTAGAAATACCACGCTCAATGTAAGTTACTAATGTACCGTTATATAGATTGGGGTTAAGCTTTGCTCAAAAACTGAAAAAATATCTACTGTTGTATATTATTAATAACTAATGTACAGTCAAATGAAAACAACAAATATAAAAATCAAAACAGTGTTAACATTAAACATTATACTATGCAGATTATAAGTACATTTTGTAACGTAAAGTTACCAAAATTTCTTATAAGGAATCCTTAGTTATATTATCGTATACTTTGTTATATTTGAATACGTAACGTGTTTCACAAGGTTTTTCATCCATTAATTTAGCCAACTAACATAATTTAGTACAGTTATAATTGGATTAAATTACAAAGTGACAAATTTTGTGACAAAAATAGTGTTAAATAAAAAAAGAAAGATAATAGAAAAGGAAGATGGAAAATAAATCATGGACTTATCTTGCATACGATAATGTTTTATTCTATTTTTTTCTTTTATTCGTTTCTAAATAATATTTTAAATAAACAAGGAATTAAATAATTTGAATTTACACAAAAAAGAAATAATTTCTCATCTTCCTCACCCTATTTTGCGATAAATAATTGTTAAAAGATGTTGGAAATGGGTTTGAAATATTAAATATTAGAGCATTTTGAGGCTCAATTTAATGAGGGACCCACATTCCGAAAATGTCGGGATTTTGCATCAATGCGTTCTCCTCCGCGAGGAGTATAACGTGGTATATTTATGTATTCTGATGAGTGTGTTTTATATACACAAATTAGGTACTTTTGAGTTTGATAATTTGTAAATCCTAAGCTAGTTTGTTTGGTTTTTTTGTGTTTTCATTGTATGGTTGTGTAATATAGTTTTATATTGCTTTTATGTATTTGTGTATTAGTTTTATGTGTTTTTACTTTGTTTTGTAGGAATTGGATGGAATGTCATTTGGGTCGATGGTTGGAATCGCCAAATTCGCATTTTCGGTTTCCCTTTGACATAGCAGTCCCGTAAAGCCCAATTTTTGCCATGATCCAGCCATTATCTGTCCATACTCCAAGAATAAAAGTTGTAGATCAACGTCTCCTCTTTCCGGATCATCTTGAATCGCCACAATCGGAGTTCGGATACGAGAGTTATGGCCATTTTCCCAACGGGTGTCAAATCTGGAAACTACCAACTGCTAGTTGCATAGCAGTCACTTCAAGGTCAATTTAAGCATTGATCTAGCCATTATTTCGAAGAACTCAAAGAATGAAAGTTGTAGATCTACTTCTCCTCTTTCCGGATCATCTTGAATCGCCTCAATCGGAATTCGTATGAAGAAGTTATGGCCATTTTCCCAACAGATGTCCAAGCAGAAAATGGCCCGGCTTGTAGCTTGTCACATGACTTGTTAGTGTATTTGCTTGCGTGCAGATGCCCCGTTCAAGCCAAATCATGGCGCCGCAGCGTCAGACACGAATTTTGGACAGATTTCAGCTATTAAATGCTCAACCTAATGACCCAAAACCACATTCCTTTACTTCCTTTCATTTTATCTTCATTTTTGCTATCAAAGGGAAGAGGGAGGCGGCTAGACATCAAAGAGGGAGGCCATGGCCTTTGGCCATGGTTCTTCAAGAGCTTCAATGGAGGTGCTCCAATGGAGTTTTATCTACCAAAATGGGAAAGCCACTCCTTTATCTTTTCTTTGATTTTCCTTTATGTATTTATTAGTTTGGGATCCTTGAATGTAATTGAACCCTTTGCTTAGCTTGTATTGAATAACTTTCTCTTTGATTGGCACCATATGAATTGGTTCTCTATATTTTGTGTTTAATGTTTAATTACTAAGGAATTAGTAATTAATTTGGTAGTCTATATGAAATTGAAAAATAGATTGTAGATGTTGACCATGAATATATTGACATGTGATTATGCTTGTTATACATGTGTTAGAATACATAATTTGTGTGTAGGATAGGAATATACCTATATGCCATGTGTAGCCAATTTGAGAATCTAAGCTTGAATTCCTTGTCTAATGTTAATTCACATAGGAATATGATGGGTTATGTAGCTAGGATGTTCCTTTTCGTTCTATTCCCTTTTGGGTAGATCTAGAGAGGATATGTTTATATGAACCTTGAAAGAGGCATATGAATACTGATGAATTCTCGGTTGACAATTCGTCTTGACCATTATGATCAATTGGAGAGTTAGGAGATGTAAATTAAGCATTGCATGCCAAGTGTTTAACAAAATGCTTGTGTGGGGATATTGTGTTCTTATGCTCCTCTCTTAAATAAATGTTTATAAATATAGTTAGCTTAGATTAGGGAGAAGTTTTGGTATTTCTTTGGAGCATCAAGAGCAATGAACTACACGGATTGGAGAGCTTGATTTGAGCAGAATGCTTAGAGATTGAAGGGCCTTGACAGAGTTTCTTCTTATCTATTTATTTTCTCTGATTTTGTAATTCATAAATGTTGTCTTTATTGCTACTTGTATTTTGTTCAATAGCTATGAATTGAATATTTGCTCTAAGGTTATAATGGAACCCTTTGTTATTTAAATTGACTGTCTTATCTCTTTGGTTGGCACCATATGATTTGGTTCGATATATTTGTGCTTAATGATTCTCACTAAGACATTAGTGATGATTTCGGTAATCTGCATGATATCGACAGAAGAATTGTAGATTTACACCTGAATATATTGACATGTGATTGTGGGTTTCGACTTCATAAGTTGTGCGTAGAATAGACATATATCTGTGCACCACGTGCGGCCTAATAGAGAGCTTAAGCTTAAATCCTTGTCTGATCAATTCGCATAGACATATGTAGGATTGTATCTAGCTTGGGCGTTCTTTTTTGTTCTATTCCTTATCGGGTGGATCTGGAAAGGATATGTTCGTACATACCTCGACAGAGGCGTATGAGCAGTTGTGTGTTCTCGGTCTACAAATTGTCGTGACCATTAAGACTAGAGAGAGAAGGGTAGCTAGTTTGATGAAACATAGCACGCCAGGTGTTCGACAGAATGCCCGAGTGGGGTGAAGTTGTAACATTAGCTTGTTATTCCTTAGATTACCATTCGTTATCCTTTTACTTGCTTTGATAATTAGTTATGCTTAGATTAATCACCCTTCCACTTGTTTCTGTTCGAATAAGACTTTAGCGATATAAAGTCGGTACTTGGTAGATATTAGTGATAGTTCCTCGTGGGTACGACACTCTTCTTATCACTGTATTACTTGTTAGACCGCGTATACTTGCGCGTGTTTATCGATTGCGAAATCGACCAACATATTCAAATCCATTAAAAATTGAATGAGAAAATTGACTCCAAAGTCACTACTTGAAATGGTAAAAATTGCAAAAGTCCCACATAGGGCATAAGAGGGAAATATGGAGAATATATATATGGGATGTTTGCTCAATGGGAAGGGCCCCAAGGGGCACCCCACTTTTAATGGAAGGAGAGGACCTAGCTAAAGCATGGTTCAAACCAGTGTCATTGTCGTCGTCCTTCCTATCGTAGTCGTGGCCAGTTTCAAAGGTTCTAAGCGGGTGGGTGATGATATATAATTTTTTAGACAAAATTTGTTTAATAATTTAACAGATTTTGTTTAAGTCATTATCAATACTACGTAATTTTGTTGCGTGCCAACGGTAATAAACTGCCTACTGATTCTATAAATAAATCAGTATGGGCGCCAACAATACTTACTTTTCCCGTTCCTTCCTTCCTTTCCGTTGCAGTATATTTTCCGTTCTGCTTAAGTATATTTTTCGTTCCCGTTGCAGCAATATTATCCCGTTCCGTATCTGCAAAAATCCCGTTTCCCGTTCTCTGTAAAAATTTGCAGTAAGTTTTTTCTCCAGTTTTTTCCTTCATGCATTCATCATTATTATTCATCATTATTACTAACAGTAAAGTTCGAGTATATAACATAGAATTTGCGTTCATTGAATTCTTAATTTTGTAGTGCTACTAATTAAGAATTGTAAATCCGTTTTATCTTGGGAAGCAATTATTCAATTAATCCTTAGCACCTGTGAGGGAATAAATTTGCTTTAAGGAGACTTTGTGAATTCAAAGGACTCGAATTTATATGATTTTCATCTTATAATTGGTTTCTATTTTATTTAATTTTTATATCTACATATATTAAATAATATTATATATTACGGATAACAAAAAATACTTACAATTTAAAATCTTTATTTATCTAAACTCACATAATACCTATTAAACTTATAAAGTTAAGCTTATAACGTTAAGCTCATAAAGTTAAATAGAGCCATAGAGGAGAGAGGGTATATAAGTAGTTACAAAGTCAAAAAAATGAAGGCAAATTTATTGTATTCATCATTTTTATATCTGGGTGCCCCAAAAAAAAAGGTAAAAATATACAACGGTAGAAATTTTAGTAGGGGTAGGTCATAGGTAGGGGTGTAAACGGTATTAAACGGATACGGATACAGGTATATCCGTATCCGTATCCGAAAAAACTAATTCATTATCCGTGATCGTATCAGGTATCCCATGGATTTTAAAAATATTATCCGTATCCGGTATTAGGAAAAATATTGAATACGGATAATATCAGATTCTGAGATTTATTTTATCCGAATAGACAAATTATTCGGATATCAAGAATATCCGAATTAGTTTATCGGTAACCTAATATAAAATTCATTCAAAATATTTACGAAAAAAAAATTAAAGTTTAAATCATACATATTAATTAAACACAATTTAATATTTAAATCATACATATTAATTAAACATCCTAATCATAAAGGGAGAAACATGTTAATTGGCGTTTTGGGTGATAATAAAAGATTCAATAATGTAATCGATACTTTGTTTGATGGATCAAATTGAAATTAAAATCTCAATATTATTCTTTCAAATTTTATTAAATAAAAAAAGAGAAATAAATTAATATTTAATAAATGAATAGTAATATTTATGGGAGATTTATTTATTATTTATCCTCGATAAATAAATTACATGGTTATAAGAAATTATTTGATTTCATTATATTTATGAGAGTACGAGTTATAATGTATGTGTGACAACTAGTTAATCTAACTTGATTCAAAATTGACATTGAACTTATTTTACATATTTGGACTTCTAGTTTCTAAATAATTAGGCAAATGAAAGTGATAAATACTCTCCACCCAAAAATTCATAAGCGTGAATTAATTTATTTAACTCTCCTTCTAGATTAATTTTAAATTAATTAGGACCTAACACATTTTAACAATAAAATTATATTGTCCATTGCTCCCGCTACTCTAAACCATTGTCCTTAAGCGTGTGTATATATATATAAATATATATTAATAGCTTATATAAATGAATGTAAGTGATTAATTAATGAATGTAAGTTATTAATATATATGTGTGTATATTGTATATATATATATATATATATATGTAAGTTATTAATTAATTAATGCAAGTTATTAATATATGTGTGTATATATATAATAACTTATATATATAAATGTATATATAAGTTATTAATTAATGAATATAAGTTAAAGTGATTAATTAATGAATCTAAGTTATGATTTATTATATATATATATATATATATATATATATATACACGTATATATTAATAACTTATATAAATAAATGTAAGTGATTAATCAATGAATGTAAGTTATTAATAAATACATATATATATATATATATATATATATATATATATATATATATATATATTAAATTATTAACAACTTATATAGGTAAATTATTAATTAATAACTTAATTAATGTAAATATTAAGTGCGTGTGTGTATATATATATATATATATAAGTTATTCGGATACGGATTTCAGATATCGAAATCCGGATATCCGTATCCGCCAGATATATTTACGGACGGATGTTAATCGAATACGAATACGCCTATATCCGTATTCGTATCCGTTTATTTACGGATACCTTTAAATCGAATACGGATATATCCGTTTTTTTTCGAATACGAATAATATTCATTTTTTTTCGAATACGAATGCGGACGAATACGAATTTTCCGGTTACTATTTACAGCCCTAGTGATAGGTGTCCCCCTGCTCCATATTTGAGTTCGCCCCTGTTGAGCCGAGTGAAAGGAACTCGGTGCCCCTTAAATAAAATCTCGAATCTTGTGCAGGGAAAAAACAATATTAGGGAGAGCTTTCCTCCTTAACGGGTATTACAGTCATTTCACTCAGGAGCATTATAAACTTTTCTACCAGCCTATAGTAATTCGCCCTACAACATATCCTATAAAATATCAAGTATCACCAACTTTTGAGGAATCTCATCTCATTTTTAAAAATATTAGATAAAGTTAGAGAGAAAATTATTTCCCCCTCATTTGAGAGCTTGTAATAACTCCTACATTGGAGGGACCATTTAGGGACTACCCTAAAGTCATTTGTTTATAAAATTTATAATTTCGAGATTATAATATTTTTTTCGTCACATAATATATGACGTTTTAGATTATTTTATTTTTTAAAAAATTATTTGACGTTTTATATAATCTAGGAGAATCAACTATAATCTTTTTAAAATTACCTCTCATTGAAAAATATTATAATGAGAGAGTATGAGATAAATATAAGGTAAATGGTATTATAGACAATTAATACTATATTTAATGTTATACAATCATTTCCTTAATTTTTGTACATAACTCTAAAACGTCATATATTATAGGACGGAAGGAGTACCTGATTGTATATGGTATTAAATAGTCCTCTGTATTAAATTATTTTATAATCTCTATACTAATAGTCTTAAATCTAAATTTAAAAATAAATAAAATATTTAAAATTAATAATTATATTTCAAGTATAATTCTTATAAACATATTCTAAGGATATTTCTAACATGTCCCTAAACTTGCAGGATTTGGACTCAGACTTGAACCTTTACTGAATCAAACTTAAGCTAATCTCACGGGACCCCAACAAGAAGGAAAATCTCAAACTTACCCTTAATTTTATTTAATTTTACAACAATATTTATTTACACTTTTACCCTACTCCAAATTTAAGGTGAACACCTCCTCATCTTCCTAAAGAATAAATCTGTCCATTAAAGTACCAATCAAATCTTATCCGGTGGTTGAATTTAGATGACACAGTCCACTCACAAGTAGCTAGGAACTTAACTCTGCACGCTCTTGTACGCATGAGTTATACTCTCGTGATTTATACAAGTAATTTTAGAAAATTATTTTTGTTCTTTAATATAAGTTTCAAATAAACATTAATTATTTAATTTCTAATATTACCTCAATTAATAAATATAACTTTGGTTCTCTCATTATTTTTTGTCCAATAAATAATACTCTCTTTCTCCAATACAAGGACAATATAGACAATTAATATTATATTTAATGTTATACAATCATTTTTTTAATACTTATGCACAACTCTTAAATAACTTATATTAAGGAACGGAAGGAGTATATAAATACATAATTTTTGTAATTGATCGGCGTTTAAAGCATTTGTGCGTTTAACCATCCAAAAATACTACTACTCCGTCGAATAATATATGACATTTTAAATAATTTTATTTTTTTAAAATTATTTGACATTTAAAATTACCCACTATCTTTTTAAAATTATCCTTTATGAGAAAATGTTACATATCAAAGAGATGAAGAGTATGAGATGAGTATGATAAATGGTACTCCCTCTTTTCCTTAATATAAGTCGTTTTAGAGTTGTGCATAAGCATTAAGGAAATGATTGTAAAACATTAAATATACTATTAATTGTCTATACTGTCCTTGTATTAGAAAAAGAGAGTTATTTATTGGACAAAAAATAGTGAGAGAACCAAAGTTATATTTATTACTTGGAGTAATATTGGAAACTAAGCAATTAATGCTTACTTGAAATTCTCAAACGACTTATATTTAGGAACAAAAATATTTCTCTAAAACGACCTATATTAAGGAACGGATGGAGTAGTATTATAGACAATTGATATTATATTTAATATTATACAAATATTTTCTTAATTTTTATGTACAATTCTAAAACGTCATATATAGGACGGAAGGAGTACATATTTAGTACATTTAGTAGCGAAATAACTTATTTATCTTTCAATCTTCGTCACGCGTTGTTTGTCTGCCTTCTAAACATGTCTTGATAAACTACTGTTAGCAAGATTCGAACTCTCAACTTCTATATTAATAGAAGTGAGTCATATCAATGGATTAAATGTATTTGATAAGTTTTCTCATCTAACAATTTATTTTAAGTACAACTTACTTAATTTACAAAGATACTAGTATTTAAGCCTAAACATAATATTTCAAATGTAGTACAATACATTTGAAGTTTTAAATGTAGAACCTACTAATTAATGGTAACAATCAAACAATCTAATATATAAAAAGGAAAATAGAAAACAAATGAGAAATGCAAATAAATTAAAATATAAAGAAAGAAAGCACTAAAAAATGCAAAAGAGGCAACGTGAGTGTCGTCTTTATCAGATGGGTGCAAGTCGAGAGATGAGGTTTCCCCTGTGGGTAACGTTTTTGATGTCTCCCACTAACTTCTTTTGGTCGGCCCTTCCCAAGACAATCCTTTGTGGCCGGGGTAGGACTCCATATGAAAAATTCTAGGCGGACCGGCGTTTTTCGATCGGGGTAGTGACCGTCGAATTTTTTTTTTTTTTTGCTTTTGATTATAAAATAATTAATGTGATTTATTGGAATCGAAATTTTTATAAATGCATCGATGATTTAGGTGTCATTTGGATACACGAAAAAATGAGAGTTATATAGTATCGTATAACCCCTGTTTGTTACGTAACCAAAAAACACCTAAATCATCGTATTTTATAAAATTTCGATTCTAATAAATTACATTAATTATTTTGTAGGCAAAAAAAAAAAAAAATTCTACGATCACTACCTTATTTAAAAAATGCCTATGGCGTAGAAGGACTCTTTTCATATTTACCCTTTAATATATACATATATATATATATATATATATATATATACACAATTGTGTAGTACATAGTTATACTATGACAACGGTTTTTTAAACTATAGCGACGGTTAAACTATCACCATAGCCGAAAAAAATCGTAGTTATATAGGCATTATAAGCACTACACAAATTGTATATATACATTTTTCACTATATATATATATATATATATATATATATATATATATATATATATAGAACAGATTTAAAGCATACTTCTCTTAAATAACATACCTTTATTAAAATACGTCGTTTTGAAGATTCTTTTAAAAAATAAAATATTATTAAAAGAGAGTGGTTCTACTTGTTTTCTTTTTATTTACAAAAATATCACCCAAAGTCCCACTTGATTTTCAAAAAAATTCCAAAACGACGTAATTTTAATAAATATATATTATTTAAGAGGATCGTCTATTTAAGAGATATATTTTAGATCTGTTATCTCTCTCTCTCTCGATATATATATATATATATATATATATATATATATATATATATAGAATTCCATCCACAAGAATGGAGATTGTTGGGGAGCAACCTATTTTGGCCGGCGCTAAGCTACTACTGCATCTTAGAACATAAAAAAAAAAAAATTGTTCAAGGTAGAAGACGGGTAGTAGAATTTGGCCAAAATGGGTTGCTCCCTAACAACCGATTCTTAATGGATGAAATCCCATATATATATATATATATATATATATATATATATATATATATTCTCAAAATGTTAACTCAAAGGTATGGTGGAACTTGGTGAAAATTAATTAAAGTGTTTAAAAAAAGAAGCAGCTTAATTTGAAACTCTATGTCAATGTTTGAAATGAATTGCTTTAAAATAAAATGTTTGAAATGAATTTTGTGCCTTAAAGTTATTTTTCTTAATAATTTTCACTTAAAATTTTATAACTTTATATATAATATATGCTTTATATATTATAAAAAAATATATTAAAAATAAAAATAAAAATGTTTAAAAAAATACGCTTAGCAAAACACTTTAAAAATAATATTTTTTCAAAATAGAGTTTATATATATATATATATATATATATATATATATATGATGTGGTACCCTACTGATGTGTTAAAATTATGTACTGTAAGTGCACAGTGTCAAATTAAAAAGCTGACAAGTACATGTCGAACCCACAGAGATTAGATTAATTTTAATGTATCCTTAATATCTATTTTAAAATTAATTAGAGATAAAGATTGAAAATTAATTAACTAGAATATAAAAACTAATAATGAGAAAACAATCTAGGAATTCGAATTCATTAAATAATAAACATAACATATAATTCAATCTCTTCTATTTTTATAACTCAACTATGATTTTGATCACACTTTCCTTTAATTTAGTAATTTTACAATTAACGTGGGCAAACATAGACTATGAAAATTTAAAAATTAACTATAACTCATCAAAACTTCTTTGAAAAACTCATAGCTTAACAATAATTTATCAAAACCTCTTAATTAATTTAAAATCACATAAGAATTATAAAACGAAGATATTTCAATAACGAAACATAAAGGCGAAATAAATTAAACATAAAAGCATAAATAATAGAAGAGATAAAAAATATTATCAAGAATAATTATTTAATTTCATCTTCATCCTAGATTAAAGAAATTAGCTAGACATGAAAAATAATTAAACTAACTAAAATAAAGAAAAGAAGAAGATTACAAATAAATAAGAAAACTCCCTTTAATTAACGATAATCCAATGAAGAAGTAATTTTATCTACTCCTACTCCTACTCCTACTCCTAACTTAAACTAATACAATCCCTAATACTCCTCCCCTCTAAAACAAGAGACCTATTTACAGAGAAAATAAATTTGTGCCCTAATTTAGATTCATTAAATTTGGACACTTTTGGTTTTTTTTTTTTTTCATGTAGGTTTCAACTTTCTAGTGACAGTCTACTTCTCAAAGAAATCTTCTAGATAGATAGATTTTTTTTTCTATTGTTGGATTTGACTTGCACACTAAAACTGTTCCACCTCTTTCCTTTTGTTGAAGGATTATTCTTGAATATTTCCTTATATGAATAAGAACATTAAATATCGCTTGATCACCAAAATTTTAACTTTATTGTCTACAAAATAAAATATATTAATTAAATAAACTAATATTATTAAAAATACAAAATTAAAGATAATAAAATATATGAACCAACTATGCCCAATTTTACATTAAAGGTATCCTATTACTTATATTTAAGTAAACATAGTATTATCACTTCTACTACTAAATTTTAATTAATACTCTCTTAGTTCTTTAATATATAGAGTTTTAGAGTTATGCACAAGTATTAAAAAAGTAATTGTATAACATTAAATATAATATCAATTGTCTATATTATCTTTGTATTAGAAAAATAGGGTGTTATTTATTAGGCAGAAAATAGTGAGAGAACCAAAATTATATTTAATACTTGGGATAATATTAGAAACTAAATAATTAATGTTTAATATTTAATACTTGAGATAATATTAGAAACTAAATAATTAATGTTTAATTAAAATTCTCAAAAGAAAAATATTAAGAGACAAAAACACTTTTTTAAAACGACAATTAAAAAAGAACCGAGGGAGTATTAATATAGGATAAAATGTATATACACAGCTGTGTAGTACATAGTCGCTTATAACGATATTTTTTTGGGCAACAATGACGGTTCACCTGTCGCTATAACTATTCTGGTCTATGGTGAACCGTCGCTATAGCCTAAAAAAATTGTATGACGACGGTGTATTACACAGTTATATATATATATATACAGAACTGATCAAGTGAGGCTCCCTTATTTTGTTAAAATGCGGATTTTTTTTTTAAAACAACAATTTTTTTTTTTCAATATTTTATGGAACTATAATTTTTTCATAATATAATGTTTTGGGCGTAATTTGGATACCTATACCAAAAAAATGTATATACGATCAGTATAGACTATACATACTGCTTTGTTATACATATCCAAATCACATCCAAAACACATATTATAAAAATAATTGATTCCATAAAATATTAATTTTTTTAGTTATTTTAAAAAAAAACAAAAAAAAAAAAAAAAAAAAAATTCCAGTATTTTAACAAAATAAAAGAGTCTTATAAAACTGGACCGTATATATATATATATATATATATATATATATATATATATATATATATATATATATATGAGTGTGCATGTGTGTTTGTTTTATCCCTAGGTTGGATTTATCTTCCTTAACGCTTTGAATGTTAGAAAGGAATCTACCTTTGTATTATTAAAGTTATTTGTATTCTTGTTCCCAAAACACTTCTGTCTACCATACCATACCATACCATACCATACTACTACAACTACATCATCTCTATTTGTCGCGCGTGTAGACCTACCTAAATTAATCAACACTTACATGATGAAAAGGACACTGATATATTTCCCAAGTGGTGAAGATGATGATACTGAATTGAATTGAATCTCTGTGCCTAAATCTTTGGTCACCGTATCTTAATTTCTTGTGTAATAATATGGGATACAATAAATCCAAAGGTCAATTTATGTTTTAAAGAAATTTCTTTATAATTATTGCTCCTTCTATTTCAAAATTCTTTCGGCTTATTTTTATTTTTTTCGTAAAAAAAAAGAAAAAAATTATTTAATTATATAAATAATGGATTTCGTAGCAGCCAAATTACCAACGCGAGGGACTTAGATTACGTTTAAGCAGTATCATCGAGTGTCAGCTAACAGTTAAAAAGTCTATTTAATAAACAAGTTCATTATAAGTGTAAGACGTACACAAACTCGAGTTCAAAGAAAGTCAAAAAAAAACAATTGCAAATTAAAATGTTTATTTGAAATTTATGTTCTAGAAAAATTTGTTTATAATTATCACTCCTATTTCAAAATTCTATAGACTTATTTTTATTCTTTTTCGCCAAAAAACGAAGAAAAAAAAGGAAAAAAACTCTTTAATTATATAGATAATGGATTTCGTAGTAGCCAAATTATAAACGTTGTGACAACCCGAAAAATTAGATTGTCCAGAATTTAAGTTTAAAGAATTATTAATTAATAATTTTTTTTTATTAATAGTATTATGTGTTAAGTGTTTATTAATCGTTCTAAGACCTAAGATGCTTATAAAATGGGAGGATTCTGGTTATGAGCTAGACTGAACAAGTACAAATTTTCAAGACGAAAATAAAAAATTTTCGGGATCAAAAATATTTTCGAGGAAAAAGACGAAATATGCAATATTCACCCGACAAAACCTAAGGGTTAGGGTTTGAATAGTCTAAGACTTTCCGAGAGATCGTTATGTCGAAATGACATTTCGTCCAAAGATTTAACGATAAAATATCGTGAAAAGGTATGTTAGCTGATAAAAGTTATTATTATTATTATTATTATTATTAGTAGTAGTAGTAGTAGTAGTAGTAGTAGTAGTAGTAGTAGTAGTGTTATTGTTATTGTTGTTATTATTATTATTATTATTATTATAGATATATTTTCTAATTTACAAAAATTAAAGTTTGTAGTTAATTGGATGTAGTTTATAATGATCATATTCACACACTTATAATTTTGAAAAAAATATAATTAATTTTAAAATAATTTATATGAATTTTTCTTGAAACTCGTTATTTTACATATATACTTTTGACAAGGGATGGGCAAGGAATCATCGCTCTAAAATTGCACCAAAAATCCACCAAGTTAACTTGGATTAAGTCACGCCAATGGTTTAAGATAAACCAATTAAGTTGCACCAATGGTGTGTAAGTTCTTTTTAACTCCTGTAAGACCCTAACTTATTATTAATGAAATTTAATTTTCTCTATTTATTATTTTGAAATAGTAAGGGTTGATTTGATTAATGTGGATAGTTATGGGTAAAATACATAAATATTTCAAAATAAGCAAGTGGTTATAAAATATTCATTATTATTGTTTGGGAATATTCGTTTGGTCATGGAATATTCATTCGCTTGGGAATATTAAATATTGACGGCCGCGACCATGTGTGGGCCCCATAACTTGAAAGCGATTGGAGGAAGAAAACGACAAGAATAAGTTTGTTATAAATAACAGGGTACAGTAGTTACATCAAGTATTATCTTTGTGGGAATACCCCGGTGGTTAAAACACAAGAAGACACTCAGATTGCACCAATTATTGATTCTTACGTAAGAAGGCACTACTCAATAATTGTTATAGTAATTACTGTTCAATATTATATTTTATTGATTCAATAATTGCTACGTTGATATTATTGTTGTTTTAATAATTGTCATTGCACAGTATTTTCTATTATCGGAGCAATAATTCATATTATCTGAATAATATTATTAGATAACATTATTGGCAATGTCTAGAAAGTTCTGTCTAAGGAGAGGTTTGGTCATCTAATTGCGTGCCAGTAAGGAGAGATCCTTATTGGAAAGCCCCCTCTATCCTGAGAACTGCCTAGTTGTCAATAATGTGATTCTGTAATATTATTTATGGATAATTAATTATTGATTTATATGATGAGGAAAATATTGATTTTATGAGGATATAGATGGAGAAAATTTTTAATGTGACAATTGTTGAAAATTAATCTTTTTCTGATAAAATAATTCATTTAAATATATTATATATTAACGATGATATTTTTACAATGAATGTGGGATATATGAGTATATGAGGAGGAAGAGTATTTTTGTGGCATTAAATGTTTAACACATGTTTTGTACACAATTATTGACCGAAATTTGATTATAGCCTGTAAAATCACCCGTTTGTAGATTTCAGTCAATTTCTGTTTGGAATTTGGAAAAACTTTCTTCTGCAAAGTTGTAGAGAATTGAATTTCCTATAAAAGATCGCGAGATTCAAATTTTATGATAAAAAGGCTATTTATTATGAATTATTGATGTTCTGAAGTTCTAAAATAATTAATTTTTGGGAGTTTTAGTTAATTATTTTGAGAAAAATATTTTTTTGTACAATTAGTGGGCTCACATGTGTTATCAATGTGCTGAATTCAGATCATCAAAGGTGGGCTAAGGAAATTTATAATATATATTAATATTTTATTAAATTTTCTACTTTGGTGTTCTAAGCATTTTCCTATAAATAGGGTGCTTAGGTTAGAATTGAAAATCACACCGTAAATTGAAAACTCTCTCTCTTTCTCTCTCGATATATTGAGCGTATTCTTGTGAGTATACTTTTGAGTGTTGCTATATATGCAAGTCATAGCCTTTATATACGGTGTTTCAACTAAATCTTGTCTTTTCGAGGTAAGGATGTTATTTTCTTCATATATGATATTATTTCTTCAATATCATTATCTTGAAATATTGGTTTGAACATTTTAATCAAGTTTGGAACTTTTTGTGTGGGGTTACTTATTCACGATGCTCTAAGATTATTCACGATACTGACATTATTCACGAATACGGCAATATTCATCGAAAAATAAAAATTTTCCCTTTTCGTCTAAAATATCTATTGTGGATACTAGCTTTGATTGTATCCATGTTTTGATCATTCTTGAATTTTACGCCACTATGATTATTGTTGAGGTATTTTTGGACATGGATAAAACAAAGTCTTAATCCTTAATCCTTAATCCTTGTCATTTTGTTTCATCGATTCGTTTCTTTAAAAATATTTTTCATCATCCTCAGTCTTAAATGATGATATTATTGAATATCTTTGGCCTGTAGTGCAAAGATGAATGATTTCTGATGAATATCTTTGGCCCGTAGTGCAAAGATGAACAGGTGTTTAGATGAACATGACCAACTGATGAATATCTTTGGCCTGTAGTGCAAAGATGAATATTTGATTCCAGATATATATATTGATTGATGTTACAGGGATAAAAGATAGACGATGAACTTTTAAATTCATACATAGAAGATAGTAGTTTGCATTCTCTACTTAACTCTTCTAATGAATTATTATTTCCGCTGCGAATATTGATTTAAAACTTGTTGTCTATTGTATTCTATTAGATTTTTTCTCTGTTGAAGACTAACGATAATTTGTTGTATATTATCTTAGTCATAATATTCTTTTTGGGCTAGTTGAGCTCACCCTTTTCCTTTTTGTTCCATTTTTCTTCTCGTGGAGGCGAGAATATATAGTCGTAAGTACGCAGTCGTGGTATGGAATGAAGGTTCTAGAGAGAGTTGTTTAGTAGTCCTCACCATTTTTGTAAAATAATGTATCAATAAATGTGATGAGGATTTATTTGAGTATAGATATTGTCTAGAAGATAATATTTGTATTCAAACTCACAGTTTTACTGTTGTAATAATAAAGTTGTAGTTGTTTCTGTACCATGTATTGACAACTCAGAATGGGTGATGTATACCTATTTTGGGGGTGTCACACTCCCCTTTTTCAAATTCTCTTTTTTCTTGACTTGTAATTTTTTTTTATAATCAAATATTAATTTCTCTTTATATCTTGAATTAAAGGGTGTTTGGCAATGACTTATAAGTTGGTCAAACTAAATTATAAGTCATTTGTTATTATTTAGTGTGATGCCCCAAAATAGGTATACATCACCCATCTTTTGTCGTCAAATACATGGTACAAAATTTAAATACAATTTAATTATACAACAGTCGTGTAACATATGACAAAACATATGCTGTGAGTTTTAATACAAATATTATCATCTAGACAATATCCACACTCAATTGAGTCCTCATTACATTTATTATCACACTATTTAACAAAATAATGAGGACTACTAATGCTATTATTTAGACCGTCACTCCGTTCCCCGACTAATCCATGCTACATTCTCATTTCCTGAAGAGAACAATGAAAGTAAAAAGGTGAGCTCAACTAGCCCAGTAAGAAATATTATGACTAAGATAATACAGAATAAACTATCGTTAGCCTTCAACAGTGTTAAACTGATATAATATAACAAACATCAAGTTTAACTGCACCGGAACAAACAATCCATTAAAAGAGTCAAGTAGAGAATAAAATCTACTATCTTTTATGATTTAAAAGGCTTTTCATCACTTTTATCGCTGGGACTCAGCTTAATAAATAATCCACATCATCCCTGCACTACGGCCAAGGATATTCATTAGTATCACAATCACAAATTATCCATGCACTACGGGCCAAGGATATTCGCGTATTCATCAATGGTCATGATCATGCAAACAACTGTCCATCAATGCACTACGGGCCAATGAGGACTTTTATCACATTATTTGTAACATTACAGTCATGATTATACCGAATAATCCCTGGTCATAATCATACCAAGTCCATCTATGCACTACAGGCCACAAATGACTTTCAACATAATATAAACATAAGGATGATGACAATGATATAAGAATTCAATAAAACAAGTTCAAGAATTAATTTATCCAGGAACCAATAACGTCCAAATTGTCAACATGATACTACTTTGTGGAGTAAAATTCAAGAATGCTCCGAAGAATATTTCCATGAAAAGATTATGGGTTGAAGCGCAAATATCCAGGATATTCTACTAATTTCATGGAGTATAGAAGTCAAAACTTTAACCAACCGAGTATAATAAAGAATGGAATAACAAAAGAAATCACCGTGCATGCGATAGACCATGCAGAAAAGTTATTCCAATGAATAATAAATAATGAGAACCAGTCATGCAGAACGCACGCATGGGATATTCCAACAGAATAATAAATAACGGAACTAGGTCAGGCGAAATTCGCACCGACAGGATGTTCCAACAGAATAATAAATAACGGAACCAGGTCATGCGTAAATGCACAGACAGGATGTTCCAATAGAATAATAAAGAATGAAATAACAGAAGAATTTCACCATGTATGCGGTACTTCTCATAGACAGGTTATTCCAACATAATGATAAAGAATGGAATCACAGAAGAATTTCACCAAGTATAGGGTAGACTGTGACGCCCCCAAAATAGGTATACAACGCCCATTCTGAGTCGCTAAAATACATGGTACAGAAACAACTACAACTTTATTAATACAATTGTCGTGCAAAATACGACAACACATAAACTGTGAGTTTAAATATAAATATTGTCATTTAGACAATATCCACACTCAAATAAGTCCTCATTACAATTATTGATACATTATTTTACAAAAATGGTGAGGACTACTAAAACAACTCTCTAGAACCATCATTCCACACACCTTTACTAGAACTCGCTACATTCTCGCCTCCCGAGAAGAAAAATGGAACAAAAAGGAAAATGGTGAGCTCAACTAGCCTAGTAAAGAATATTATGACTAAGATAATATAGAAAAAATTATCGTTAGTCTCAATTGAGGAAAAATCGATAAAATACAATGAGACAACAAGTTTTAGATCAATATTTGCAGCAGAAATAATAATTCATAGATGAGTTACGTAGAGAATGAAATCTACTATAATCTATGAATTTAAAAGTCCATCATCAATATTTTATCCCTGTAACATCAATCAATATTCATCTTAAATCAAATATTCATCTTTGCACTACTGAGCCAAAGATATTCATCGATTGGTCATGTTCATCTCAACACCTGTACATCTTTGCACTACGGGCCAAAGATATTCATAAGAAAATCAACCATCTTTGCACTACAGGCCAAAGATATTCAGTAATATCATCATTTAGGACAGAGGATGATGAAAAATATTTTAAAGAAAACGAATCTAGTGAAACAAAAGAGCAAATATTAAGGATTCGTACTTTAAACAGTCCAAGTTCAAAAATACTTCATTAATAATCATAGTGAAGTAAAATTCAAGAATGATCAAAACATGGATATAATCAAAGATAGTATCCATAATAGATGTTTTGGACAAAAACAAAAATTTAATTTTTCTGTGAATAGTGCCGTATACATGAATAGTGCCGTATACGTGAATAGTAACCCCGACACTAAAAGACAAGAATTTCACAAGAAAAATCTTACCAATATTCTGGCATAATGATATTAGAAGAAATAATATCATTTTTAAAAAAATAATATCCCTTACCTCGAAAAGACAAGATTCTTACGATTAGAATCTTTGGATATAGTCTTGAAGGATCTTGCACCGTATAGCAACACTCAAAGGTATCAAAATACTCACAAGAATACGCTCGATAATATAGAGAGAAAACTTCAGTTTCTGGTGTGATTTTCAATTCTAACCTAAGCACCCTATTTATAGGAAAATGCTTAGAACACCAAAGCAGAAAATTTAATAAAAGAATAATATAATTACAAAATTTCAAGCCCACCTTAGACCAACTGAATTCAGCACATTTATATCACATGTGAGCCCACTTAATTGCAAAAAAAAACGTTTTTCTTAAATAAAACAATTAAAACTTCTAAAAATTAATTATTCCGGAACTTTGGAGCTTCAATAATTCATAATAAATAGCCCTTTTATCAGAAAAATTCGAATCTTATGTTTATTCCATAGAAAATTCCATTCTCTACAACTTTGTAAGTTTAAGTTTTTTCAAATTCCAAGCAGAAGTTGACCGAAATCCACAAACGAACGATTTTACGGGCTATAATCTAATTTCAGTCACGAAGTGGGGCCCACAAACATGTTTAACATATTTTAAACATTTTTTTTGTAACAAAAATACTCTTCCTCCTCATTTATTCCTATATCACACATTCATTGTAAAAATCACCATTATTATATTATTAAAATATAATAATATTTTTAAATGAATTATTTATCAGAAAAGATAAAATATCAATTTTTCAACAATTGTCACTTTAAAATTTTCTCCATCTATATCCATATAAAATGAATATTTTCCTTATCATATAAATCAATAATTAATTATTCACAAATAATATTCTGAGAATCACAATCCGGGCAACGGTAGCCGCTCAGGAAAGAGGGGCTTTCCAATAAGGATTTTTCCTTACTGGCACGCAATTAGGTGACCAAACCTGTCCTTAGATAGAACTTTCTAGTCATTGTCAATAATGTTATCTAATAATATTATTCAAATAATATGAATTATTGATCCGATAATGAAAAAAATCATCGTAGTAGTGACAATTATTGAAACAACAACAATATAAAATATCAACGTAGCAATTATTGAATCAATAAAATAAAATATTGAGCAATAATTACCGTAATAATTATTGAGTAGTGCCTTCTTCACGTAAGAATCAATAATTGGTGCAATACTGCAATGCTTCTTGTGTTTTAACCACGGGTATTCCAACAAAGATAATCTGTAACAACTACACCGTTATTTATAAACAACTTATATTTGTCGCTGCTTTTCTTCATCCAATCGCTTTCTCGTTATGGGGGCCCAAACAAAAAGGTCGCTATGGTCGTATTTAATATTCTCCGACAGTATGAATATTCCACGACCAAACGAATATTTCCCGACAACAATGAATATTTTATAACCACTTGCTTATTTGAAATATTTGCGCATTTTATCCATAACTAACCACATTAATCAAATCGACCCTTACTATTTCAAAATAATAAATAGAGGAAATTCAATTTCATTTATAATAAGTTAGGGTCTTACATAGACCGCATATACAAAGTTATTTTAATGTAAAAAAAAATGGAATAACTGAAATTCTCTTCATGAATATGAAAGAAATAATACCCCTTACCTTAGAACAAACTGGATATAGGAGTAGTGAAGTAGCGAGTAATACTTTTTTTTCTCTCTATAGTTTTCTCTCTAGAGTTTCAAAGTGAATTAAGTAAGAAATAATGAAGGAATGAGCTTTTATTTATAGGAGAATGGTGAATAGTAACTAATTCTTGAGCGGTCCAAATTGATTTACATTTAAAGCTAAAGGTCCAGATTGGTTTACTATAAAATATTCTAATAAAATAAAATCTTTTAAATAAAATATAATATATTCTATTTATAATCTAATAAAACGAATAACTTTATAAAAGTATTTGCTTTTTTATAAAAAAAATTATTGTCTGCAAACACTATGCAGAACTATGCAAACACTATGCATAATAAAATATAATATATTCTATTTATAGTCTAATAAAATGAATAACTTTATAAAAGTATTACATTTTTTATATAAAAGATTTTACTATGCAAAACACTATGCATAATAGAATATAATATATTCTATTTATAGTCTAATAAAACGAATAACTTTATAAAAGTATTACATTTTATATAAAAAGTTTTTCATTTTATTACATTAATAATACTAATAAAACAAAACTTCATCATCATTATTATAATTCACACTATTAATCAACCAGTCGTTCCTGAGGAAAGAGGGGCTTTCAATAAGGATTTCTCCCTATTGGCGGCGCAATTAGGTGACCAAACCTCTCCTTGGCGTAAACTCTAGACATCGTTAATATTATAAATAATAATATTAATAACTTCGTCGTCTCAAATATTGATTTAATAATATATAAAATATCGACAATAATTGAATCAATTAACGTGAGATACTATGCAATAATTACTGAATCAATAATTGAACAAAACTGAGTGACATCTCACGTAAGCATCAACAATCAATACCGTGTGCTACTATGAAACCACACGTATTCTTGTACTTTTAACACCGGGTGTTTTAACACTTAACGATAAAACTTTCGCCGTTATTTTCATAAAATAGTTTTGTCGTTTTCATAAAAATATAATAATATTTTTAAATGAATTATTTATCAGAAAAGATAAAATATCAATATTTCAACAATTATCACTTTAAAATTTTCTCCATCTATATCCATATAAAATGAATATTTTCCTTATCATATAAATCAATAATTAATTATTCACAAATAATATTACAGAATCACAATACTGGCAACCAGGCCGTTCTCAGGAAAGAGGGGGCTTTCCAATAAGGATTTTTCCTTACTGGCACGCAATTAGGTGACCAAACCTGTCCTTAGATAGAACTTTCTAGTAATTGTCAATAATGATATCTAATAATATTATTCAAATAATATGAATTATTGATCTGATAATGAAAAAAATACTGTGTAGTGACAATTATTGAAACAACAACAATATAAAATATCAACATAGCAATTATTGAATCAATAAAATAAAATATTGAGCAAGAATTATCGTAACAATTATTGAGTAGTGCCTTCATGCTACGTGCGAATCAATAATTGGTGCAATACCGCGTGCATTCTTGTGTTTTAACCAACGGGTATTCCAACAAAGATAATCTGGTAATAACTACGTGATTATTTATAAACAACTTATATTTGTCGTTTTCTTCATCCAATCGCTTTAGTTATGGGGCCCAAACAAAACAAATTTTGTGGCCGTCATCACGAATATTCTCAAACAAGTATGAATATTCCACGACCAAACGAATATTTCAAACAACAATGAATATTTTATAACCACTTGCTTATTTGAAATATTTACGCATTTTATCCATAACTAACCACATTAATCAAATCAACCCTTACTTATTTCAAAATAATAAATAAGCGAAATTCAATTTCATTTATAATAAGTTAGGGTCTTACATGTAATTTAGCATATACAAAAGTTATTTCAATGAGAATAAAAAAATGGAATAATGTAAATTCTCTTCATGAATATGAAAGAAATAATACCCTTACCTTAGAACAAACCTGGATATAGGAGTTGTGAAGTAGCGTAATACTTTTTTTTCTTTCTCTCTATAGTTCTCTCTAGAGTTTCAAAGTGAATTCGTAAGAAATTATGAAGGAATGAGCTTTTATTTATAGGAGAATGGACTGAATAGTAACTAATTCTTGAACGGTCCAGATTGATTTACTTTTAAACGGACGGTCAGATTGGTTTACTATAAAATATTCTAATAAAATAAAATCTTTTAAATAAAATATAATATATTCTATTTATAATCTAATAAAACGAATAACTTTATAAAAGTATTCTGTTTTATATAAAAAGATTTTACTGTGCAAATACTATGCAGGAACTATGCAAACACTATGCATAATAAAATATAATATATTCTATTTATAGTCTAATAAAATGAATAACTTTATAAAAGTATTCTGTTTTATATAAAAAGATTTTACTATGCAAAACACTATGCATAATAGAATATAATATATTCTATTTATAGTCTAATAAAACGAATAACTTTATAAAAGTATTCTGTTTTATATAAAAAGTTTTTCTGTTTTATTACATTAATAATACTAATAAAACAAAACTTCATCATCATTATTATAATTCACACTATTAATCAACCAGGTCGTTCCCAGGAAAGAGGGGACTTTCCAATAAGGATTTCTCCCTATTGGCGCGCAATTAGGTGACCAAACCTCTCCTTGGCAGAACTTCTAGACATCGTTAATATTATAAATAATAATATTAATAACTTCGTCGTCTCAAATATTGATTTAATAATATATAAAATATCGACAATAATTGAATCAATTAACGTGAGATACTATGCAACAATTACTGAATCAATAATTGAACAAAACTGAGTGACATCTCACGTAAGCATCAACAATCAATACTAGTATTGCTACTATGAAACCACGCGTATTCTTGTACTTTTAACACCGGGTGTTTTAACACTTAACGATAAAACTTTGTAGTTTTTTTTCATAAAATAGTTTTGTCGTTTTCATAAAAATATAATAATATTTTTAAATGAATTATTTATCAGAAAAGATAAAATATCAATTTTTCAACAATTGTCACTTTAAAATTTTCTCCATCTATATCCATATAAAATGAATATTTTCCTTATCATATAAATCAATAATTAATTATTCACAAATAATATTACAGAATCACAATACTGGCAACCAGGCCGTTCTCAGGAAAGAGGGGGCTTTCCAATAAGGATTTTTCCTTACTGGCACGCAATTAGGTGACCAAACCTGTCCTTAGATAGAACTTTCTAGTCATTGTCAATAATGTTATCTAATAATATTATTGAAATAATATGAATTATTGATCTGATAATGAAAAAATCGTGTAGTGACAATTATTGAAACAACAACAATATAAAATATCAACGTAGCAATTATTGAATCAATAAAATAAAATATTGAAGCGTAATTCATCGTAACAATTATTGAAAAGTGCCTTCTTACGTAAGAATCAATAATTGGTGCAATACCGTGTCATCGCGTGTTTTAAACCGGGTATTCCAACAAAGATACTTGCAGTAACAACGCCTAGTTATTTATAAACAACTTATATTTGTCGTTTTCTTCATCCAATCGCTTTCCGTTATGGGGCCCAAAATAGTCGCTGCTGCAAGTCGCATTTAATATTCTCCGACAGTATGAATATTCCACGACCAAACGAATATTTCCCGACAACAATGAATATTTTATAACCACTTGCTTATTTGAAATATTTGCGCATTTTATCCATAACTAACCACATTAATCAAATCAACCCTTACTATTTCAAAATAATAAATAGAGGAAATTCAATTTCATTTATAATAAGTTAGGGTCTTACATAGACCGCATATACAGGTTATTTCAACAGAATAAAAAAATGGAATAACAGAAATTCTCTTCATGAATATGAAAGAACTAATACCCCTTACCTTAGAACAAACTGGATATAGGAGTAGTGAAGTAGCAGAATACTTTTTTTCTTTCTCTCTATAGTTTCTCTCTCTAGAGTTTCAGTGAATTCGTAAGAAATAATGGAGGAATGAACTTTTATTTATAGGAGAATGGACTGAATAGTAACTAATTCTTGAACGGTCCAAATTGATTTACATTTAAACGGGCGGTCCAGATTGGTTTACTATAAAATATTCTAATAAAATAAAATCTTTTAAATAAAATATAATATATTCTATTTATAATCTAATAAAACGAATAACTTTATAAAAGTATTACATTTTATATAAAAAAGATTTTAATTGTGCAAATACTATGCAGAACTATGCAAACACTATGCATAATAAAATATAATATATTCTATTTATAGTCTAATAAAATGAATAACTTTATAAAAGTATTTTTTTTATATATAAAAGATTTTACTATGCAAAACACTACGCATAATAGAATATAATATATTCTATTTATAGTCTAATAAAACGAATAACTTTATAAAAGTATTCTGTTTTATATAAAAAACTTTTTTTTGTTTTATTACATTAATAATACTAATAAAACAAAACTTCATCACCATTATTATAATTCACACTATTAATCAACCAGGTCGTTCCCAGGAAAAAGGGGGCTTTCCAATAAGGATTTCTCCCTATTGGCGCGCAATTAGGTGACCAAATCTCTCCTTGGCAGAACTTCTAGACATCGTTAATATTGCAAATAATAATATTAATAACTTCGTCGTCTCAATTATTGATTTAATAATATATAAAATATCGACAATAATTGAATCAATTAATGTGAGATACTATGCAACAATTACTGAATCAATAATTGAACAAGACTGAGTGACTTCTCACGTAAGCATCAATAATCAATACCGTGTGCTACTATGCAACCGCGCGTATTCTTGTACTTTTAACACCGGGTGTTTTAACACTTAACGATAAAACTTTCGCCGTTATTTTTATAAAATAGTTTTGTCGTTTTCATAAAAATATAATAATATTTTTAAATGAATTATTTATCAGAAAAGATAAAATATCAATTTTTCAACAATTGTCACTTTAAAATTTTCTCCATCTATATCCATATAAAATGAATATTTTCCTTATCATATAAATCAATAATTAATTATTCACAAATAATATTACAGAATCACAATACTGGCAACCAGGCCGTTCTCAGGAAAGAGGGGCTTTCCAATAAGGATTTTTCCTTACTGGCACGCAATTAGGTGACCAAACTTGTCCTTAGATAGAACTTTCTAGTCATTGTCAATAATGTTATCTAATAATATTATTCAAATAATATGAATTATTGATCTGATAATGAAAAAAATACTGTGTAGTGACAATTATTGAAACAACAACAATATAAAATATCAACGTAGCAATTATTGAATCAATAAAATAAAATATTGAACAGTAATTACTGTAACAATTATTGAGTAGTGCCTTCTTACGTAAGAATCAATAATTGGTGCAATACTGCGTGTCTTCTCGTGTTTTTAACCACCGGGTATTCCAAAAGTATTAACGGTAACAACAACGCCGTTATTTATAAACAACTTATATTTGTCGTTTTCTTCATCCAATCGCTTTCCGTTATGGGGCCCAAACAAGGCTGCGCCGTCGTACGAATATTCTCCGACAGTATGAATATTCTACGACCAAACGAATATTTCCCGACAACAATGAATATTTTATAACCACTTGCTTATTTGAAATATTTGCGCATTTTATCCATAACTAACCACATTAATCAAATCGACCCTTACTATTTCAAAATAATAAATAGAGGAAATTCAATTTCATTTATAATAAGTTAGGGTCTTACATAGACCGCATATACAGGTTATTTCAACAGAATAAAAAAAATGGAATAACAGAAATTCTCTTCATGAATATGAAAGAAATAATACCCTTTACCTTAGAACAAACTGGATATAGGAGTAGTGAAGTAGCAAAATACTTTTTTTTCTTTCTCTCTATAGTTTCTCTCTCTAGAGTTTCAGTGAATTCGTAAGAAATAATGAAGGAATGAGCTTTTATTTATAGGAGAATGGACTGAATAGTAACTAATTCTTGAACGATCCAGATTGATTTACTTTTAAACGGACGATCCAGATTGGTTTACTATAAAATATTCTAATAAAATAAAATCTTTTAAATAAAATATAATATATTCTATTTATAATCTAATAAAACGAATAACTTTATAAAAGTATTACATTTTATATAAAAAAGATTTTATGTGTGCAAATACTATGCAGAACTATGCAAACACTATGCATAATAAAATATAATATATTCTATTTATAGTCTAATAAAATGAATAACTTTATAAAAGTATTACATTTTTATATAAAAAGATTTTACTATCTGAAAACACTATGCATAATAGAATATAATATATTCTATTTATAGTCTAATAAAACGAATAACTTTATAAAAGTATTACATTTTATATAAAAAGTTTTTCTGCATTTTATTACATTAATAATACTAATAAAACAAAACTTCATTATCATTATTATAATTCACACTATTACTCAACCGGTCGTTCCCGGAAAGATGGGGCTTTCAATAAGGATTTCTCCCCTATTGGCGCGCAATTAGGTGACCAAACCTCTCTCGCGCGAACTTAGACATCGTTAATATTATAAATAATAATATTAATAACTTCGTCGTCTCAAATATTGATTTAATAATATATAAAATATCGACAATAATTGAATCAATTAACGTGAGATACTATGCAACAATTACTGAATCAATAATTGAACAAAATTGAGTGACATCTCACGTAAGCATCAACAATCAATACCGTGTGCTACTATGAAACCACGCGTATTCTTGTACTTTTAACACCGGTGTTTTAACACTTAACGATAAAACTTTCGCCGTTATTTTCATAAAATAGTTTTGTCGTTTTCATAAAAATATAATAATATTTTTAAATGAATTATTTATCAGAAAAGATAAAATATCAATTTTTCAACAATTGTCACTTTAAAATTTTCTCCATCTATATCTATATAAAATGAATATTTTCCTTATCATATAAATCAATAATTAATTATTTACAAATAATATTACAGAATCACAATATCGGCAACCAGTGTCGTTCCTCAGAAGAGGGGCTTTCCAATAAGGATTTTCCTCATTTGAACGCAATTAGGTGACCAAACACGTCCTTAGATGTAACTTTCTAGTCATTGTCAATAATGTTATCTAATAATATTATTCAAATAATATGAATTATTGATCTGATAATGAAAAAAATACTGTGTAGTGACAATTATTGAAACAACAACAATATAAAATATCAACGTAGCAATTATTGAATCAATAAAATAAAATATTGAATAAAGAATTCTTTGTAACAATTATTGAGTAGTGCCTTCTTATGTAAGAATCAATAATTGGTGCAATACCGTGTGCTACTGTGTTTTAACCACTTGGTATTCCAAAAGTATTAACGGTAACAACAACGCCGTTATTTATAAATAACTTATATTTGTCGTTTTCTTCATCCAATCGCTTTCCGTTATGGGGCCCAAACAAAGGTCGCTTACTGTCGCATTTAATATTCTCCGACGGTAAGAATATTCCACGACCAAAACGAATATTCCCAAACAACAATGAATATTTTATAACCACTTGCTTATTTGAAATATTTGTGCATTTTATCCATAACTAACCACATTAATCAAATCGACCCTTACTATTTCAAAATAATAAATAGAGGAAATTCAATTTCATTTATAATAAGTTAGGGTCTTACATGTAACCGCATATCTGAGTTATTTCAATGAATAAAAAATGGAATAATGTAAATTCTCTTCATGAATATGAAAGAACTAATACCCCTTACCTTAGAACAAACCTGGATATAGGAGTAGTGAAGTAGCGAATACTTTTTTTTCTTTCTCTCTATAGTTTCTCTCTCTAGAGTTTGGTGAATTCGTAAGAAATAATGGAGGAATGAACTTTTATTTATAGGAGAATGGACTGAATAGTAACTAATTCTTGAGCGGTCCAGATTGATTTACTTTTTAAAGACTTTGATTCTAGATTGGTTTACTATAAAATATTCTAATAAAATAAAATCTTTTAAATAAAATATAATATATTCTATTTATAATCTAATAAAACGAATAACTTTATAAAAGTATTCTATTTTATATAAAAAGATTTTACTGTGCAAATACTATGCAGGAACTATGCAAACACTATGCATAATAAAATATAATATATTCTATTTATAGTATAATAAAATGAATAACTTTATAAAAGTATTACATTTTATATAAAAGATTTTACTATGCAAAATACTATGCATAATAGAATATAATATATTCTATTTATAGTCTAATAAAACGAATAACTTTATAAAAGTATTCATTTTTATATAAAAGCTTTTACATTTTATTACATTAATAATACTAATAAAACAAAATTTCATCATCATTATTATAATTCACATTATTAATCAACCGTGTCGCTCCTGTGGAAGAGGGGCTTTCCAATAAGGATTTCTCCCTATTGTAGCGCTTGATTAGGTGACCAAACTCTCTCCTGGCGTAACTTCTAGACATCGTTAATATTATAAATAATAATATTAATAACTTCGTAAATCTCAAATATTGATTTAATAATATATAAAATATCGATAATAATTGAATCAATTAACGTGAGATACTATGCAACAATTACCATGAATCAATAATTGAACAAAATTGAGTGACATCTCACGTAAGCATCAACAATCAATACTGGTGTGCTACTATGAAACCACGCGCGTATTCTTGTACTTTTAACACCGGATGTTTTAACACTTAACGATAAAACTTTCGCCGTTATTTTCATAAAATAGTTTTGTCGTTTTCATAAAAATATAATAATATTTTTAAATGAATTATTTATCAGAAAAGATAAAATATCAATTTTTCAACAATTGTCACTTTAAAATTTTCTCCATCTATATCCATATAAAATGAATATTTTCCTTATCATATAAATCAATAATTAATTATTCACAAATAATATTACAGAATCACAATCATCGGGCAAACCGGTAGCTCCTCAGGAAAGAGTGGGCTTTCCAATAAGGATTTTTCCTTCATGCACATGATTAGGTGACCAAACTTGTCTTGAAGATGAACTTTCTAGTCATTGTCAATAATGTTATCTAATAATATTATTCAAATAATATGAATTATTGATCTGATAATGAAAAAAATACTGTGTAGTGACAATTATTAAAATAACAACAATATAAAATATCAACGTAGCAATTATTGAATCAATAAAATAAAATATTGAGCAAGAATTATCGTAACAATTATTGAGTAAGTGCCTTCTTACGTAAGAATCAATAATTGGTGCAATACCGTGTGCTATTATTGTGTTTTAACCACCGTGTATTCCAACAAGATAACCAGAATAACTACGCCAAGTTATTTATAAACAACTTATATTTGTCGCTTTTCTTCATCCAATCGCTTTCGTTATGGGGCCCAAACAAGACTGCGCCGTCGTACGAATATTCTCCGACAGTAAGAATATTCCACGATCAAACGAATATTCCCTGACAACAATGAATATTTTATAACCACTTGCTTATTTGAAATATTTGTGCATTTTACCCATAACTAACCACATTAATCAAATCAACCCTTACTATTTCAAAATAATAAATAGAGGAAATTCAATTTCATATATAAGAAGTTAGGGTCTTACATAGACCGCATATACAGGTTATTTCAACAGAATTAAAAAAATGGAATAACAGAAATTCTCTTCATGAATATGAAAGAAATAATACCCCTTACCTTAGAACAAACTGGATATAGGAGTAGTGAAGTAGTAGAATACTTTTTTTCTTTCTCTCTATAGTTTCTCTCTCTAGAGTTTCAGTGAATTCGTAAGAAATAATGAAGGAATGAGCTTTTATTTATAGGAGAATGGACTGAATAGTAACTAATTCTTGAACGGTCCAGATTGATTTACTTTTAAACGGACGGTCAAAAATTTATAACTATTACCCACAACTATAACATTATATCAAATTCATTCTATAATATTCAAAAATGATAATTATAAAAAAATCATCTTTATTCATAAAAGTTGAGGTCTTACAATCTCCCCTTCTTATTAAATTTTGCCCTCGAAATTAGGGTACGTACCTGGTATGTCGAAGAGGTAAGGATAGCTTGATTTCATTTCAGATTCTAACTCTTTTAGGTCATTTCTTCAAAATCGTGGTTCCTCCATAAAACTTTGACTTGAGGTATAACCTTGGAGCATAGAATATGTTCCTTCTTATCCAAGATTTGAACAGGAACCTCTTCATACGTTAAATCTTCTGCTATTTCATCTGGTTCTAACTAATAATGTGGTTCGGGTCTTTCACATATTTTTGTAACATGGATATATGAAAAACGTTATGAACACGAGACATACTTGGCGGTAAAGCGAGTCTATAGGCTACAGTCCCTATTCGATCGAGGATTAAAAATGGGCCAATGAATCAAGGATTGAGCTTTCCTCTCTTTCCAAATCTCGTAACTCCTTTCCATGGAGTAACACGTAACAACACATGATCTCCAATATTGAATTCCACATCCTTTCGATGAAGATCAACATAACTCTTTTGTCGGTCTTGTGAGGTTTTTATACGTTGTCGGATCGTTTGAATCTTTTCCGTAGTCATACGTACGAACTCCGGTCCCAACAACGTTGCTTCACCCACCTCATCCCAGCATACTGGAGAACGACACTTTCCTCGAATGGAGCCATGCCAATACTTGTTTGATAACTGTTGTTGTAAGAAAACTCCACCAATGATAAGAACTTGTCCCAACTTCCCTTGAAGTCAAGGACACAGAGTCTTAATAAATCTTCAAGAGTTTGAATAGTCCTCTCTGATTGTCCGTCCGTCTGAGGATGATATGCCAAACTAAATCATAAATCCGTGCCCATAGATTTTTGTAAACTAACCCAAAATCGTGAAGTGAATCTTGGGTCTCAATCAAAAACTATGGATACTGGCATACCATGAAATCTTATAATCTCGTTTATGTACATACGAGCAAGACGTTCAAGTGTATAAGTTTCTCGTATTGGTAAAAAATGAGCAGACTTGGTCAATCTATCAACAATGACCCAAATTGCACCTATGCCTTGAGAAACCTTGGGAAGACCAGTAACGAAATCCATGGTAATGTGCTCCCACTTCCATTCTGGAATTTCAAGTGGTTGCAATGGACCTTTTGGTACTTGATGCTCTGCCTTGACTCGTTGACAAGTTAAACACCTTGAGAGAAAGCGTCTATATCTCTCTCTTCATATTGTCCCACCAAAATGTATGTAGAAGATCATGATACATTTTGGTACTCCCAGGATGGATTGCAAATGGTGTGTTGTGCGCCTCCATCATGATTTTATACTTTAACTCAGGATCGTTAGGAAAACAAAGTTTGGAGTTGACTCGAAGTATTCCTTCTTCATCGATTCTTGCTTCCAGCATAACACCTTCTTGTACCTTCTTCCTCATATGCATCGCCTCCAGTGCGTAGCTTGCAGCGACTTTAACTTTATCGATTAAAGTCCGATTCTACTCGTATATTCGCCATCATCACGTGGGTCCCTGGAGTCTTTATCTCTATCTCCATCCTTTGCAAGTCATACAAAATGGGCCTCTGCGTTGACAATATCGCACTCATACTCGCATATGATCTTCTACTCAATGCGTCAGCTACCACGTTTGCTTTTCCAAGATGGTATTGGATGGTATGATCATATTCTTTTAACAGTTCAAGCCAACGTCGCTGTCGCATGTTGAGTTCCTTTTGAGTGAAGAAATATTTAAGGCTTTTATGATCCGTAAAGATCTCCACTTTCTCCCCATACAAGTAATGCCTCCAAATTTTAAGTGCGAAGATAACATTTGCTTAACTCTAGATCATGAGTAGGATAATTCCTCTCATATTCTTTGAGTTGTCGAGAGACATAGGCTATGACTTTCCCATGTTACATGAGAACACATCCTAACCCTTTGCCTGAAGCATCACTGTAGATGACAAATCCCTCCGAGCCAGATGGTATTGTCAGAATAGGTGCTGAAATGAGTCTTCTCTTGAGTTCTTGAAAACTCTTCTCACATTCCTCGTTCCAACCGAATTTTGTATCTTTCTGAGTTAGCTAAGTTAAGGGAGTAGCGATTCGAGAAAACCCTTCTAAGAATCTCCGATAATAACCAGCTAAGCCGAGAAAGCTACGTACTTCGATCAATGATTTAGGTTGCTCCCAGCTTTGAATAGCTTCAATCCTTGCTGGGTCAACAGATATTCCATAACTTGATACCACGTGCCCAAGGAATGCTACTTCCTCAATCCAGAACTCGCATTTCTTTAACTTGGCATAAAGCTTATATTCACGAAGCTTTTGAAGTATCAGCCTCAAGTGTTGCTCATGATCTTCACGGCTTTTGGAATAAATAAGGATGTCATCAATAAAGACGACCATAAAGTGATCCAAATATTCCTTGAATACTCGGTTCATCATATCCATGAAGGCAGCAGGAGCATTATTTAATCCAAAAGACATGACTAAGAATTCATAATGCTGTCATGACAGAGTTAAAGCCGTCTTTGGAATGTCATCCGGTTCTAATCTTCAATTGGTGATATCCGTAAGCGAAGATCAATCTTTGAAAAAAATTTAGCGCCTTGCAACTGGTCAAACAGGTCATCAATGCGAGGCAATGGATATCTATTTTTGATAGTGACATGGTTCAATTCCCGATAATCAATACAAAGTCGCATACTCCCATCTTTCTTCTTCACGAATAGAACAAGAGCACCCCAAGGAGACTTACTAGGACGAATGAAACCGATGTCTAACAATTCCTACAGTTGGGTCTTTAACTCCTGAAGTTCAATAGGAGCCATTCGATATGGAGCTTTGGAAATGGGTTTTGTACTGGGTTCAAGGTCGATACAAAATTCAATTTCATGTTCTGTGGGTTGGCTAGGAAGTTCTTCAGGGAATATGTCAGGAAATTTATTAACAATAGAAATATCATTCAAAACTGACGTATTTTTGTTTAGATCCGTGATATGAGCTAAGAAAGCTTGACATCCGTTTTTCAATAAACGAATAGCTTTATGGCTTGAGATGACAGTGATTGATTTTAATGATTTGGTTGCTTGAATTCGCATAAATGGTTGGTTAGGAATATGAAAGCTAACAACCTTACGAAAAAAATTAATTTTTACATGATGAGTAGTTAACCAATCAATCCCTAGAATTACGTTAAATGCAAGTATTTTTAATGAAATAAGATCGGCAGGTAATGTGAGGGTACCGATTTGAACCAAACAAGACTTATAAACAGTGGATGTAATGAAGGTTTCTCCCAATGGAGTTTCAACAGATAAGTCAAAGTCTAATTTCTTCGGAGTTAAATTTAAACGTTGAGCGCAAGTAGGAGAAATAAAAGAATGGGTAGAACCGATATCAAATAAGGTATAAACTTCGCTAGAGTTTATGATAAGCTTACCCGTGATGACCTCGTTCGGGTTCCTTGCTTTTTGGGAGGTCACAAAAAATGCTCTCCCTTGCACTACTGGCTTTGACTTTTCTGGGACGTCCTTTGGTGCCTCCATCCTAGCTGAACTTGTCTTCAGTGAACGACAAAATTGGGCTAGGTGACCTTCTCTTCCACAATTAAAACATTTTTTGGACGGCATCGCGCAGTTTGGACTGATGTGTCCCTCCCCTCCGCATTTGAAGCATATGATAGGTGGTCGTTCTCCTTCCTTAAAATCGGGTGCTGGTGCTGACGTCTTTCCCTCATTGTTGAATCTCCTCTTCTTGAAATATCCATTCTTATTATTTTGGCCATGATTACCACCGAAGTGGTTACCATATCTGGCATGTTGATTCCCTCCACGCT
The DNA here is from genome assembly GCA_020205605.1 of Panax ginseng. NCBI lineage: Eukaryota > Viridiplantae > Streptophyta > Magnoliopsida > Apiales > Araliaceae > Panax > Panax ginseng. The sequence continues at coordinate 161,720,420 of CM035132.1, read as the reverse complement.
TATTGTCACTGCTTCGATGACTGTTATCACTGGTATTATCATTTTGTCGACTGCTCTCTTTTGGTTGGGTTGACTCATTATCGCACTCCAATAACTGAGCCCTATTAAAAACATCTGAATACAAACACAGTTTATGAGAGATAAGATATTAACGTATCTCGGGTTTCAAACTTCTTAGAAACATTCGCGTCATTCTCTCCTCATTATCAACTAAATGGGACGCAAACCGAGACAACTCAGCAAATTAGCTTCGTTCTGCGACACGGTCATGTTTTTTTGCTCCAGCTTGATGAACTCTACCTTTTTCATGTGACGAATACTTTCGGGAAAGTACTTGTCGTTGAACAATTCTTGGAACTTCTCCCAAGTCATCTTCAATGCGGCAAGTTGAGTACGTTTTACAGATTCCCACCAGTAATCTGCCTCTGCACGCAACATGAAGGTGGCAAATGGAACCTTTTGATCCTCGTAGCATCCCAGGACATCAAATATCTTGCAGATCTACTTTCTCTACGTCTCCGCCTTAAGTGGTTTTGGCTCTCCAAAAAACTCTGGTGGTCCTAGTTCCTTGAACTGCTTAGCGGTGACCGTCCGAGAGTTGCCAGTGTTTCCACCTACATTTTGTACAGGAGCCGCTCTTGCTTGATGTTGCATGAATTGCATAAAGCCTCTGAATATTCCATCGTTCATCATCTGGTCAGTGTTATTTTTTTTCCTGAGGATTGTCGCCTTCCTGACGCACATTATCCTTATTATTGATCTGTGGAGACTCAAAAGTCTCCTGTGCTCCATTGCTAATCTCAACATTCTCGGATGCCATTTTCAAATACTGCCACAAAAAAAAGGTTAATTGACATGCAATATATTATCCCTATACTTTGACTGACCAATTAAATGCCAAATAAACTTAGGTAGGTCATACTAGCGAAGGAATTCCTCGTCTCTCCCCTCCTAGTTCTTGTCTCACATCTTAGCCAGGGATCATATCCCTAAGCTTTGATACCAACTGTGACGCCCCCAAAATAGGTATACATCACCCATCTTGAGTCGCCAAATACATGGTACAAAATTCAAATACAACTTAATTATACAACAGTCATGTAAAATACGACAAAACATATGTTGTGAGTTTTAATACAAATATTGTCATCTAGACAATATCCACACTCAATTAAGTCCTCATTATATTTATTATCACACTATTTAACAGAATAGTGAGGACTACTAATGCTATTATCTGGACCGTAACTCTGTTCCTCGACTAGTCCCTGCTACGTTCTCATTTCCTGAAGAGAACAATGAAAGTAAAAGGGTGAGCTCAACTAGCCCGAAGAAGAAATATTATGACTAAGATAATACTGAGAATAAATTATCGTTAGCCTTCAACAATGTTAAACCGATACAATATAACAAACATCAAGTTTAAGCTGCGGTGAACAAACAATCCATTAAAAGAGTCAGTAGAGAATAAAATCTACTATCTTTTATGATTTAAAAGGTTTTTCATCACTTTTATTCTTTGGGACTCGCCTTAATAAATAATCCACATCATCCCTACACTACTGCCGAGGATATTCATTAGTATCACAACCAAAAATTATCCATGCACTACTGGGCCGAGGATATTCGTGTATTCATCAATGGTCATGATCATGCCGATAACCCGTCCATCAATGCACTACGGGCCAATGAGGACTTTTACCACATCATTTATAACATTACGGTCATGATTATACCGAATAATCTCTGGTCATAATCATACCAAGTCCATCTATGCACTACAGGCCACAAATGACTTTCAACATAATATAAACACGAGGATGATGACAATGATATAAGAATTCAATAAAACAAGTTCAAGAATTAATTTATCCAGGAACCAATAAAGTCCAAATTGTCAACATGATACTGCTTTGTGGGGGTAAAACTCAAGAATGCTCAGAAGAATATTTCCATGAAAAGATACTGAATGAAGCGCAAATATCAAGGATATTCTACTAATTTCATGGAGTATAGAAGTCAAAACTTTAACCAACTGAGTATAATAAAGAATGGAATAACAAAAGAAATCACCAGGCATGCGATAGACCGCACAGACAGGTTATTCCAACAAAATAATAAATAACGGATCCGGTCGTGCGTAAACGCATTGCATGTGATATTCCAATGTAATAATAAATAACGGAACCGTGTCAAAGAAAATTGCCAAGCTGCGGGATGTTCCAACAGAATAATAAATAACGGAACCAGGTCATGCGTAAACGCACAGATAGGATGTTCCAACAGAATAATAAAGAATGGAATAACAGAAGAATTTCACCATGTATGCGGTACTTCTCATAGACAGGTTATTCCAACATAATGATAAAGAATGGAATAACAGAAGAATTTCACCAAGTATAGGGTAAACCGCGTATACAGGTTATTCCAACAAAATAAAAAAAATGGAATAAAAGAAATTCTCTTCATGAATACGAAAGAAATAATACCCCTTACCTTAGAACAAACTGGATATAAGAGTAGTGAAGTAGCAGAATAATTTTCTTCCTTCTCTCTATAGTTTCTCTCTCTAGAGTTTCAGTGAATTCGTAAGAAATAATAAAGGAATGAGCTTCTATTTATAGGAGAATGGTGAATAGTAACTAATTCTGAACGGTCAGCATTGATTTACTTTTAAAGCAGACGGTCAGTATTGGTTTACTTATAAAATATTCTAATAAAACAAAATCTTTTAAATAAAATATAATATATTCTATTTATAATCTAATAAAATGAATAACTTTATAAAAGTACATTTTTTATATAAAAAGATTTTACTATGCAAATACTATCACAGATAACTATACAAACACTATGCATAATAAAATATAATATATTCTATTTATAGTCTAATAAAATGAATAACTTTATAAAAGTATTCGTAGATTTTACTATGCAAAACACTATACATAATAGAATATAATATATTCTATTTATAGTCTTCTAATAAAACGAATAACTTTATAAAAGTATTATGTTTTATATAAAAAGCTTTTCTGTTTTATTACATTAAAAATACTAATAAAACAAAACTTCATCATCATTATTATAATTCACATTATTAATCGACCAGGTCGTTCCCAAGAAAGAGGGCTTTTCCAATAAGGATTTCTCACTATTATTGGCGGCTTGATTAGGTGACCAAACCTCTCATTGGCGGAACTTCTAGACATCGTTAATATTGCAAATAATAATATTAATAACTTCGTCGTCTCAATTATTGATTTAATAATATATAAAATATCGACAATAATTGAATCAAGTAACGTGAGATACTATGCAACAATTCTTTGAAGCAATAATTGAACAAAATTGAGTGACTTCTCAACGTAAGCATCAATAATCAATACCAGGTAATTGCTCTTTATGCAACCACGCGTATTCCTGTACTTTTAACACCGGGTGTTTCAACAGATTAACGATAAAACTTTCGCCGTTATTTTCATAAAATATTTTTTGTCATTTTCTCAATCAAACAATAATTACATTTGTAGGATCCACTAATGATTGTCTTGTCGTCACGAATATTCCTCATTAAAGCGAATATTCCCCAGGCCAATCGAATATTATATAACAACTTGCTTACTTCGCAAAATTTATAACTATTACCCACTACTATAACATTATATCAAATTCATTTTATAATATTCAAAAATGATAATTATAAAAAATTCATCTTTATTCATAAAAGTTGGGGTCTTACATTTAGTGTTTGACAATAACTTAAATTTTAACTTTTTTTTGACTTATAAGTCATTATTAATTTTTTTTCATGCTTCATTCCCTATATTTTTTATGTATTAGATAAATTTTACTACTATATATATATATAAATATAAAAATGTTTTTCTTTACAAAAAAATATTTTTGTAGTCTCCAATATTTTTAAATTTATTATACTGATATGTATATCTCAGACGCCCTTCTTCCTCTCTTTGCGAAAAAGTGTGACGCCCCTCTCCCTCCTGTAAGACCCCAACTTTTATGAATAAAGAATAATTTTCTCGAAATATATTTTTTGAATATTATGGTGTAGATTTGATATAATGTTATAGTTGTGGGTAATATTTACAAATTTTGCAAAGTAAGAAAGTGGTTATATAATATTCGATTGGTCGGGAAATATTCGTTTTAACAGAGAATATTTGTACGACGACACAATCATTGGTGAACCCCACAACAGAAGTATTGTCGTAGTTAGAAAACGACAAAATTATCATTTTATAAAAATAACAATGAAAGTGTTACCGTTAAAACTGTTGAACTACCCGGTAGTAAAAGTACAGTAATACGTGTGGTTGCATAGTAGCATATGGTATTAATTATTGATGTTTACGTGAGAAGTCACTCAGTTATACTCAATTATTGCTACAGTAATTGTTGCATCATATCTCTCATATTATTGATTCAATTATTGTCACAGTATCATTTGCATAATATATATTATTAAATCAATAATTGAGACGACAAAGTTATTCATATTATTATTTGCAATATTGACAATGTCTAGAAGTTCGCTTCAGAGAGGTTTGGTCACCTAATTACGCCGCCAATAAGGAGAAATCCTTATCGAAAAAGCCCCCTCTTCTGAACGACACAGTTGTTAAATATTGTGAATTATAATATTAATGATGAATAAGTTCGTGTTGATTAAAGATGAATTGGATAGTTCCATTGTGTTGAAATTATTATTGTTAGTGAAAATCAACATTTATTTCGATAATAATTGATGTCTGGAGGTTATATTGACCAATCGGGTAATTAATTAACTGGATAAATGTGCAATTAATTGCTATTAATTCACATGATTATAACTATTTGTTCACATGTGTGTACTATTGATTCACATTCTTGTACTATTAGGGGAGGTGGTGCAAGATTGATAATACTTACATGACTAAGTTAAAAATGGAGGTATAGTTGAATGTGCTATACTGTAATTCGTATTTTTCACATGATTATAACTATTGATTCACATGATTGAACTATTGATTCACATTATTTACTATTAGGGGAGGTGGTGCAAGTTTGATAATACTTGCAGGACTAAATTAAAAATGAAGAAAAAGAGGAAGGTATTATACTGTAATATTTTGAGCCCCAAAACGTGCAATTGTCAAAACTATATTTTCCTATAAATAGAAGCTCATTCTTCCTTCATTTCTCACCAATTCACTAAAGCTATAGAGCAATTATTATAGAGAGAAATTTTAAAGAGAAAGAAGAAGAGAAGTCTGCTACCTCATTATTCCAGTATCCAGTCTTCTTCTAAGGTAAGGGATATCATTATTGTGTAAGGGGTATTATTCTTTCGTATTCATGAAGAGAGTTATTTTCTTTCAATACTCGTAAGGGTTGTTATTCCATTCTTTATTATTATGTTGGAATAACTTTTATGCTAAGTACCGCATATCGTGGTGAAATTCTTACATTATTCCATTCTTTATTATTACGTTGGAATAACATGTATACATGTCTGATCTATCGCATGCACGATGGTCTGTTGTTATTCCATTCTTTATTATTCTATTGGAATATCACATGCATGCATCTAATTACACATGACTGGTTCCATTATTTATTATTCTATTGGAATATCCTGTTTGTGCAGATTACGCATGACCTGGTTCCATTCTTTATTATTACATTGGGAATAACTTTGCTGCATGCGATCTATCGCATGCATGGTGAATTCTTCTATTATTCCATTCTTTATTATTCTGTTGAAATGATTTGTCTACGTGGATTACCGCATGGCGGACAAAAATCCATTTGCAGTTTCATATATTCTATTATACTCAGTTGGTTAAAGTTTTGGCTTCTATACTTCATGAAATTAGTAGAATATCCTAGATATTTGCGCTTCATCCAGTATCTTTTCATGAAAATATTCTTCTGAGCATTCTTGAATTTTACTCCACAAAGAAGTATCATGTTGACAATTTGGACGTTATTGATTTCTGGATAAATTAAAATTATAGATCTTTAAAATTTATCCTTGAACTTGTTTTATTGTATTATTATGTCATTGTCATCATCCTCATGCTTATATTGTGATGAAAGTCATCTTTGGCTTACGTGCATAGATGGACTTGGTATGATTATGACTAGAGATTATTCGGTATAATCATGACCGTAATGTGACGAATGATGTGGTAAAAGTCTTCATTGGCCTGTAGTTCATTGATGGACAATTGTTGGTGTGATTATGACTAGGGATTATTCGGTATAGTCATGACCATTGATGATTACATGAATATCCTTGGCCGTGATGCAGGGATGATTCGATATTATTTATTAAGCTGAGTCTCACCGATAAAGTTGATAAAAAACTTTTTAAATCATAGAAGATAGTAGATTTTATGCTCTACTTGACTCTTCTAATGGATTGCTTGTTCCACCTATGATTAAACTTGTTGTCTATTATATTCTATCGGTTTAACATTGTTGAAGGCTAATGATAATTTATTACGCATTATCTTAGTCATAATATTTCTTCTTTGGGCTAGTTGAGCTCACCCTTTCTTTCCTTTATTCTCTTGAGGAAGTGAGAACGTAGCCGTGATTAGTCGGGGAACGCAGTGACGGTCCAGATGATAGCATTAGTAGTCCTCACTATTCTGTTAAATAGTGTGACAATAAATGTAATGAGGACTCCATTGAGTGTGGATATTGTCTAGATGACAATATTCTTATTAAAACTCTTAGATTATATTTTGTCGTATTTTACACGACTGTTGTATAATTAAGTTGTATTTGAATTTTGTACCATGTATTTGGTGACTCAAGATGGGTGATGTATACCTGTTTTGGGCACCTCCTCCTTCCTCCCTCCTTCGACTCACCTATCAGAACGATTTTCGCGTTCCCCATCATTAGCTAGAGTCATTTCATGAGACAAACCAACACGTAGAGATGTGAGGATTTCTCGTTGATTCGTTAATTTTAGACCAAGGTAACAAAATTAGAACTTTGTAAACGGATTTATCTTGTTGTATGGGTTGAAATCAGTCTTAGATTCATTCTAATTGTCTTTTGGTGTTCAATTGTCTTTTGGTGTTCAATAATTGCTTTTTTTGGGCTTAAAGTTTATGAGGGCCAAACCCTATAATCTGTAAATTTTGGGGAAGATTTTCTATTTTCAGTTTATTATAATAGTATTTAATTACATTGTGAAGGATTTTTGCAGCTGAAGAATGTGTTGCCCTATGAGAAGGGTTCCTTGAACTCAACCTTTTCAACTTTAGAGTTCCTTTTTTTCTTTTGCTTTAATGAGAATTCATACTTTAGAGATTTAGAAAAAAGTTACTCACAAGAACATATGGTTTTAAACAAAATAATCAGTTATGGTCCTCACATTGTGGGAATACTGGTCGAGTATGCCTTCTTGTCTTCATAAGTAAGCACAAATCCAGATGAGAGTAGCTTGTAAGATAAATTTAACTACAGACTGAATATATGAAAGGCTTAGTTGCCAAAACAAGAAAATACTGCTAGGAAGGAAGCTGCTAAGATACCTCTTTGGTGAAATGGACTCAATTTTTATGCAGAGACCTAACCACCTAGGATAGTCAGGCTTGGAAGGACAGGTTGACATCTTATGGCATAGTTCATGTGAATATTGTAAGACCCTAACTTTTATGAATAAAGAAAAATTTTCTCAAAATATATTTTTTGAATATTAAGGTGTAGATTTGATATAATGTTATAGTTGTGGATAATATTTATAAATTTTGCAAAGTAAGCAAGTGGTTATATAATATTCGATTGGTTGACGGCACAATCATTGGTGGACCCCACAACAAAAGTATTATCGTAGTTAGAAAACGACAGAATTATCGTTTTATAAAAATAACGGCAAAAGTGTTATCGTTAAAACTGTTGAACTACCCGGTAGTAAAAGTACAGTAATACGCGTGGTTGCATAGTAGCACACGGTATTGATTATTGATTCTTACGTGAGAAGTCACTCAGTTATACTCAATTATTGATATACAGTAATTGTTGCATCATATCTCTCATATTATTGATTCAATTATTGTCACAGTATCATTTGCATAATATATATTATTAAATCAATAATTGAGACGACAAAGTTATTCATATTATTATTTGCAATATTTACAATGTCTAGAAGTTTTGTCAAGGAGAGATTTGGTCACCTAATTGCGCGCCAATAAGGAGAAATCCTTATCGAAAAGCCCTCTCTTTCCTGGGAATGACCTGGTTGTTAAATATTGTGAATTATAATATTAATGATGAATAAGTTTGTGTTGATTAAAGATGAATTGGATAGTTCCATTGTGTTGGAATTATTAGTGTTAGTGAAAATCGACATTTATTTCGATAATAATTGATGTCTGGAGGTTATATTGACCAATCGAGTAATTAACCAGATAAATGAGCAATTAATTGCTATTAATTCACATGATTATAACTATTTATTCACATGTATGTACTATTGATTCACATTCTTGTACTATTAGGGGAGGTGCTTCAAGTTTGATAATACTTGCAGGACTAAATTAAAAATAAAGAAAAAGAGGAAGGTATTATACTGTAATATTTTGAGCCCCAAAACGTGCAATTATTGAAACTATATTTTTCTATAAATAGATTCTCATTCTTCCTTCATTTCTCACCAATTCACTAAAGCTATAGAGCAATTATTATAGAGAGAAATTATAGAGAGAAAGAAGAAGAGAAGTCTGCTACCTCACTATTCCAGTATCTAGTCTTCTTCTATGGTAAGGGGTATTATTCTTTCGTATTCATGAAGAGAGTTATTTTCTTTCAATACTCGTAAGGGTTGTTATTCCATTCTTTATTATTATATTGGAATAACTGTCATGTCTATGGCAATCCGCATACATGGTGAAATTCTTACGTTATTCCATTCTTTATTATTATGTTGGAATAACCTGTGTGTGCGGTCTATCGCATGCCTAGTGAATTCTGTTGTTATTCCATTCATTATTATTCTGTTGGAATATCCCATGCTGCATGGATTACGCATGACCCTCGGTTCTATTATTTATTATTACGTTGGAATATCTCATGCATGCGGATTACGCATGACTGGTTCCATTCTTTATTATTCATTGGGAATAACACATGCATGCTTGGTCTATCGTATGCATGGTGAATTCTTCTATTATTCCATTCTTTATTATTCTGTTGAAATGATCTGTCTATGTGGATTACCGCATGGGAGGCAAAAATCCATTTTCAGTTTCATATATTTTATTATACTCAGTTGGTTAAATTATTGGCTTCTATACTTCATGAAATTAGTAGAATATCCAGAATATTTGCGCTTCATCCAGTATCTTTTAATGGAAATATTCTTCTGAGCATTCTTGAATTTTACTCCACAAAGAAGTATCATGTTGACAATTTGGTCATTATTGATTTCTGGATAAATTAAAATTATAGATCTTTAAAATTTATCCTTGAACATGTTTTATTGAATTATTATGTCATTGTCATCATCCTCATGCTTATATTGTGATGAAAGTCATCTTTGGCTTACGTGCATAGATGGACTTGGTATGATTATGACTAGGGATTATTCGGTATAATCATGACCGTAATGTGACGAATGATGTGGTAAAAGTCCTCATTGGCCTGTAGTTCATTGATGGACAGTTGTTGGTGTGATTATGACTAGGGATTATTTGGTATAGTCATGACCATTGATGATTACATGAATATCCTTGGCCGTGATGCAGGGATGATTCGATTTTATTTATTAAGCTGAGTCTCAGCGATAAAGTTGATGAAAAACTTTTAAATCATAGAAGATAGTAGATTTTATGCTCTACTTGACTCTTCTAATGGATTGCTTGTTCCGCTGCAGTTAAACTTGTTGTCTATTATATTCTATCAGTTTAACATTATTGAAGGCTAATGATAATTTATTACGCATTATCTTAGTCATAATATTTCTTCTTGGGCTAGTTGAGCTCACCCTTTCTTTCCTTTGTTCTCTTGAGGAAGTGAGAACGAGCCGGACTAGTCGGGAAGCGGAGTGCCGGTCGGATGATAGCATTAGTAGTCCCTCACTATTACATTAAATAGTGTGACAATAAATGTAATGAGGACTCCATTGAGTGTGGATATTGTCTAGATGACAATATTCTTATTAAAACTTCGTAGATTATATTTTGTTGTATTTTACACATTGTTGTATAATTAAGTTATATTTGAATTTTGTACCATGTATTTGGCGACTCAAGATGGGTCTTTGTATACTGTTTTGGGCACCTTCTCCTCCTCAGTCCTTCGACTCACCTATCGTGAGCGATTTTCGCGTTCCCCATCGTTGATTTGGAGTCATTTCGCGAGACAAACCAACACGTAGAGATGTGAGGATTTCTCGTTGATTCGTTAATTTTAGACCAAGGTAACAAAATTAGAACTTTGTAAATGGATTTTCTTGTTGTATGGGTTGATCCCTGGCTGAGATGTGAGACAAGAACTAGGAGGGGGGAGACGGGGAATTCCATCGCTAGTATGACCTATCTAATTTTATTTGGTATTTAATTGGTTGGTCAGAGTATAGGGATAATATGTGATATGTTAATTAACCCTTGTTTTGTGGCAGTATTTGAAAATGGCATCTGAAAATGTTGAGATAAGCAATGAAGCACATGAGACCGTTGAGTCACCACAGATTAATACCCAGGATAATGTGCAACATGAGGACAATAATCCTCAGGTAAACAACAACGATTAAATGATGAACGATGGGATGTTTAGAGGTTTTATGCAATTCATGCAATATCAGGCGAGGGCGGCTCCTGTCCAAAATGCAGGTGGAAACACTGACAACTCTCGGATGGTCACCGCTAAGCAGTTCAAGGAGCTAGGACCACCAGAGTTTTTTGGAGAGCCAAAACCACTTAAGGCAGAGACATGGATAAAGCAGATCAACAAGATATTTGATGTCTTAGGATGCTCCGAGGAGCAAAAGGTTCCCTTTGGCACCTTCATGTTGCGAGCAGAGGCAAATTACTAGTGGGAATCTATAAAGCGTACTCAACCTGCCGCACTGAAGATGTCTTGGGAGAAGTTCCAAGAGCTGTTCAACGACAAGTACTTTCTTGAAAGCATTCGTCACATGAAGGAGGTAGAGTTCATCAAGCTTGAGCAAAACAATATGACCGTGGCACAGTACGAAGCTAAGTTTTTCGAGTTATCTCGATTTACGTCCCACTTGGTTGATAATGAGGAGAGAATGACGCGGATGTTTCTAAGAGGTTTGAAACCCGAGATA